>JASAOG010000258.1:607500-776304 GCA_030265305.1 Biomphalaria pfeifferi
TCATATCGTCTGCTACCGAGAACTTGTACGTTTTTTTTTTTTCATCGCAGACTTTATATAGATCTCGGCCCGACGTTGGTAGACAGGAGCTGGTGATATAGGGTCTTCTCTTTCCTCTCCAGATCTAACCCGCCTAGACCGCTTGATGGCAAGCAACATAGAGCTCCGTAAAGGACACAGTTCTGAGAAACGAACAACGAACACCTACAACATGTTACTTTTGTTTGTTTTGTTTTCTGCCCACAAGGCCACGGTCACGTTGAGGCTAGACGGGAAGAAACAAAAGAAAATACTTGATTGATTCACTCTCTATAAGTACCGAAACAATAGTCCTCATCATTTATTCTTTTTTTTTTTATTGGAACTACTTTTCATCGCCTCCTCATACACCCCTTTTTTATATAAATAATCATTTTCTATTTTTTGTAAAGAGAATATCCACTTTTGTTTTTGTGGTGTCTGTCCGTCGGTATGTCTTTCAGGTATTGATCTGAGAGACTAAAACCGCAACCGATTTCATCACAGCGTGTAACGTACTCTAGGTACACCGACTCTTTTGTGAATAAGCCCTTTTTTAAAAAAAAAAAATCAAATTTGTTTTTTCTTTTTTTTAATTAACTCATAACATTTTTAAACAAGACAGAAAAATCGTATAGTTTATTTCTGCATAGTAATCTAGAAAACACAATACAAAAGGGGCTTAATAAAATTCCTTTTTTTTTCTTTAGTTTTAAATTCTGAAATATAAAGATTTAATATATATATTATGTTTTCTCAAAAGAATGTTAAAAAAAAAAGATATATGTTTTCTTTGGTACAGAAGTACACATTGCCTTCCGAAAATGTGGATTTTTTTTGTGTTAAACCAACAAAGTATGCACATTTTATACACATAAATAAAAACATAGCTACAAAACCTTGCATCATCACACCGGAGGTCATTCAAAGAATACCAAAACATGCATTATGTAATGTAAAATCCGCCTGTCCTTATGTCCAACTCCCTACAATTTCCACGCTGGCCGCATTCAGGCAGACGACAAGTAGGACAAGATGCAGTATTATGATTCCTGAAGTTAATGGATATGATTGCTTGTAATCACATTTTAACCTGAATGGAAGTAGGTATAACTAAGATGGACTGTTTGTAAAGCACAGTTTCTAGATTACACACATGAAGTTTCTTGTTATGTTTTGTTAATCAATAGGTAGTATAAGTTCTTGATATTAACAAATACACTATAGTAAGTCACTAGCCAATCTTTTATCCCGAAATCCAAAAGTAATATAGAAATAACCCCCTCATAATAGTTGCGCTTGAAAATATCAAATTACATAAGAAATACTCCCCATACAATCCTGTGCCGTCTTGGAGTTTGTATGAAAACACAAACTCCCTTTGTTATCTTTTATTTTTTTAAAATAATTTCTTTTACTTTCGTTTTCTATGTCACGCCAGTCCGTCTAAATTGGGGATTCAAAGTAAGCAAAAAAGCTCTTAAAGTGAATATTCAATTTCTTCCAATTCAAAGAGCTAAATTATATGCAGAGAGGCAGTACCGTATAAAAATCCATTTGATGGATATTATGTACACGTGGAAAATCAGTAAAGCAAATCCACACTACTGATTAAATGTCGGAGAGCTGGTGACTCGTAGTAACAATCGCTCAAGTTGAAAACAATAAACATGATAAAATCATTTTCACATATCACAAATATTCTCCTGGAAAAGACTAATTCGATTTCACTATCTCTAATCACACAAATGGTCACGGCTTCACAAGTGAATCTATTGTCATAACAATGAATTATGTTCTTGGATGCGTATACGAACTAAATTTGTTCCCAAAGAGCCCAACACTTGACATTGGCAGAGGTGTCGCTAGTGATAGTGTCACACGGTGAGGTTACTCAATGGTATGAAGATATCACCCCCAGCCCCGCCCCGATTACCCCTTCCTAAAATAAACCTTTAAGCCTTTTGATAGTTCGCTAATGCCGATACTTTAAATTGTTATTGCCAATAAATAAATAAATAAACCTCCACCCTATTGTTATCTCCATATGGGTGTCACTCAGTGCAATCCGCACCCCCTGCACCACCTTAGTGACGCCACTGCACTCAGGTGATAATCAACCGCATACACCGTTCCTTGCATTGACCATTTCAGTTTCAATCTCGAGGTAGCTTCTCAATCAGAACAGGGATTTTCCAGGAATGTTAAGTCCTGCTCCCACCGCATTATACTTTACCCTAGATTTGGGTATAATGTGCCTAGCTGAGATAACATTTTTGTTTTGTACATTGATTTATAAGCTCCGCCATACCAGAGTATATCTAAGGCGCACAACACGCAAAAGAAAAAGGAATCAGTTTTTTTTTGTGTTTTCCAGAGACACAAAACGTATAAACTGTTTTTTTTTAACTTAAGATGAGGTAGAAGCGGTAGGCTCAGTAAAACAAACCACGATATCTGTTGAAAGCGATAACAGCATGAGACTGTATTCAATTATAACACGCAAATAGGTGAACGAAGAGGTGGATCCTCAGCCACAATAATATAGCACACGTTTTTACTGTGTTTAGTTTTCGTCTTACTCGAGAATTTAGGAAAACGTGTGTGTGGGAAGCGTGGGATTGACCCCTTCACCTGTCCCTTGGCTTTACCGCTGGGGCACCACAAAGGATCTGTCGAAAGTCTCTCTCCATTCTTCTGTCCTTTGCCAGGATTAGAATCTCTGCCGTACACTAGCCGGTCCATTCAATGATGTTATCCTCCCAACGCTTCTTTCCTCTGCCTTCTCCTTCTTTTCCCTGGTACTGTGCCGTGCAGGAAAGTCTTTGCGAGTTCCGTGGATCCCATTATATGGTCAATCAGTATAACCCATTTATCTACTTTTGACTTAAAGAGTTTAAGATGAAATGAAGGAAGTCAATCAATCGGTGCAGGGAGATATGATTACGGAATACTTCCTTGCTAAAAAAAAAATGAGGGGAGGGGGGAATCTATCCTTTGATGACAATACGCGCAAGTCAAAGAAGGGAGCCACCTATTCCTTGATGACAATACGCGCATGTCAAAGAAGGGAGCCACCTATTCCTTGATAGCAATACGCGCATGTCAAAGAAGGGAGCCACCTATTCCTTGATGACAATACGCGCATGTCAAAGAAGGGAGCCACCTATCTCTCGATGACAATGAGCGCATGCCAAAGAAGGGAGCCACCTATTCCTTGATGACAATGAGCGCATATTCTCACTATTTAAATCTACAGCCCAGTAATCCCAACTCCGCCCAGGATTTAACCATTCACATTCTCGCCATAACGTTTCAAGATGTAATCGTATAAAGCATTGTTTCCCAAACTGTGTTCCGCAGAACACTAATGTTCCGCGAGGTCTGATTAGGTGTTGCACGAACTACTACTGAAATAATTAACTAGTAGGCCATCACGTGAATTAATCTCTCTTTAAAAAAAATAAGCAAAGTGTTCCGCTAAATACTCAGAATGTGCGAAGTGTTCCGTTAAGAAAAAAGTTTGGGAACCACTGGTCTTAATAATGTGAGGCCACAGGGATGCAGTGATTAAGGAAAAGGTACTTACAACTGCTGTTGAAGCTGTGTGGTAGTGACTGCTGGTCTCGGACAGTGGCGACACCGGAGTAAGATACAAGCGTAGACTGGTGGTGTGGGCATTCTGGTCCACTAACTGGACGGCAGTTTCAAGGTCTCCCTGAGACTTCAACGGGATGTAGATCTAGATATAAAAAAAAACAGTTGATAACAACTTGTTGAATATGTGATAAAATGGGTAACTAATGAGTGCACGTCGTACTGCGGCAATGCTGGTTTGAATATCTTTGACATGCACATGAATCGATATCATACCGATAGTGATGGAATGAACTTATATAAGATGCAAGATTTCAGCCTGGAGGATCTGAGTGGACATCTTTGTAAGGCCGTACATTGGATGACAAACTATGAGCGAGTGCATTAAAACTGCAATGTACTATGTCCGTCATTTACTTGTGCAAAATCAAAATACAATGTACCTTGGAGTGAGTAATAATGGAACCTCTCAGAGTGGATGAATGAACGCTTTAAAGAATGAAGAAGTACCTTGAATCAATGAGTTCCGACGACATGCTGCCTTGGAAGTGTGTATAAGATGGAAGTGTGTATAAGAAGGAAGTGTGTATAAGATAAAAGTGTGTATACGAAGGAAGTGTGTATACGAAGGGTAGTGTGTATAAGAGGGGTAGTGTATGTCACGTGTTTATTGTGTTTATTTGACTTGAAGATCTTGATGCTATAAACTTGTGACATATGTGGGTTCGGAGGTGCCTTGATTATAGTTCGAACACTTTAATAATCAATGAAGTAACAAAGTGCTGATATGTTTTCTTGAGTTTTAATTATTTAAAACTTGAACTTGAAACAATAAATGTATGTACAAAGATATATAAAACAGATACAGGATTCAGTGAAAATGTTCAATAAAATGAGTAAATATTTACTTTAAAACTTAGCGACTTCTAAGCCTAACTTTCTAGTAGCTCTCTCTCCGTCTCAAGCTAACACTCCGCCTTTTATATCTTTCTTTAGAATCAAGAACCGTGACATCTCGATACCCATCCTTGACCCGTTTACATTTAATTTTCCCCTCAATTGTTTCTGTAATTTAACCTACGCCAATTATGTCTCCCTGCTGTAGCCTTGAACCAAGTTTTAATCGACGTCCTTCTGGAATTAAAGCGCGAGCGCGCTGACCCGATTTGAGATAGGTACAATGTCCTCAATCTGTGAACAACGAGGTGTCACTAGGAACTGTTTTTGTAATTTAAGCTATGTTAATTTTGTTTCCCTGCTGTAGTCTTGAATTAATCGGCGTTTTTCTGGCATTTAAGCGTGGGTACGCTGACCTTATTTGAGATAGGTACAATGTCCTCATTTTGTAAACAATGAGGTGTCACTAGGGACGTGACAGTGTGTATAAGAAGGAAGTGTGTAGATCTCAAGTGTTGATTGGATCTAGCGCGCTCCAACGCCAGCGTTATTCAAATTCGTCATGAATAAATTTTTAAAAAAATACCATTCGAAAATTTAACTTGAATAATTTCATTCAATTAAGCCTGATTTGAATAGGCACAGTAATATCCCTGAATATCACCATCATCACCAGTCGCTTGACTTTCCTCTGTAAGGGTGCTGTGACAAATCCCTCCCCACTTTTCCAGGTCAGCAGCATATCAAGAGAAGGGCCGGTCCATTCTTTTAGGTTATCCAGCCAGTTTTTCTATGGATGGCCCTTTCTTGTGCTCCCCCCACTGCATATACTAATTACTATATTGTACAAGTGATTTGTTACATTCACCATGAGAATCCAATAAGATAATAAGAAAACACACATGTACACACACACCCCTCAATGGAACGTTCTTCTCTGCATTGTTTAATACACTTTTGATATTTTTTCTCTTTTGGAAGATGCTCATAGTGGAAGAAAGGGGAGGAAAGTGAAATCGCTATCTCGACTCTACTTCGTGATCTGGAATTCCCTGAGCCATTATAGCTTCATAGAAAGTACTACTAATTGCCCGGATGATGATTTCTGTTGTTATTAGCAACGCCCGCAGCGCTTACCTTCTCGATTCGTGAGTACAATGCCGAAATATTAATGAATTAGTGTATGCATATTGTCAAGGATGAATGTGTATAATCTATTTTTCCTTATATATTATATAGATCAGTTGGAACGCATGCGCGAATAACCAGAAGTGTGTTAGTTTTAGACACGGAAAGAGGCCAGTGTGTGATATATGCTATCAAAAGTAATTAGGTTCTGTGTTCGTCTTGACCGAGTTATTTAGTGCTTTGTTATTACAGTTGAACCCAGGGACACCTAGATTTGGTGAGAAATATCTAGTTTCTATCAAGCTAGGTAGTATACGCTGGGCAGGGCACGTATCCCGTATGGGAGACGAACGTATGCCAGAGGCAGTCTTCTTTGGTGAGCTAAAAGGTGGTCGACGTAACAGAGGTGCCCTACTGAAACGCTTTAAAGACCAGCTTAGGCTCCAGCTTGCCTTAGCTGACATAGAAAAGAGCACCTGGTTGCATGCAGCCTCATAACGAAACAGCTGGAGGTCACTCACAAAGGCCGCGGGATACACATTTGAGACCAAAGGAAAATCCGCTGCCGAGGACAGACGCAGACGGCGAAAAGAAAATTTAAATCGACCACCGTCGGACAATGGTTTTGCTTGCCCTGGATGTGGCAAAATGTATAGGTCACAGCTGGGACTGCGTAGCCACTGGAAATACTACATTCCACACTAATCTTCGGACTCGATGGACAAACCTTATTATTATTATTATTATTATTAGATAGAATAGAAGCTGTAACACATATCTTGCAGTACGAGAATAAGTGTTTTTAAGTGTATGAATAAATAAATTAGAAGGATTAGATGGTGTAAATGAGCTGTCTCGTGAACGAATGCATGTCTTATTCTTCGGACTCGAAGACTAGCCTTATTATTATTATCAGATAGAATAGAAGCTGTGACATTTCTTGCAGTGCGAGAATAAGTGTTTTTAAGTGTATGAATAAATACTTTAGAAGGATTAGATGGTGTAAAGGAGCTGTGAACGAATGCATGTCTTACATTGTAGAAACAAGCCCTACTCACCTCGCCACTGCTTTGTGTGTAAAACAGATTCAACTGTATCTGGTACATGTCCTGCAGTTTCCCCACCAAGTCTCCATACTTGACAGGTCTAGACACTGAAAGTACCCTAAGGGAAAAAAGAAAAGACCTTTAAGATACCCGCAGGCAGCTGAGAGTTATCTTAAAAGACCTTACGAAAAGCAAGTCTCGTTGTTTAGTGTCGTAATAATAACACGACACAGTCAGATTTAGGGACCCGAATACTTCGCATTACAAGACAGTTTAACACAAAAAAATTGTGTATAAACTTAGTTTCGCCCAACCAGAAGTGAAAATTGGATCTTCAATAATATTCTGATTCTAGGCGATTATTACTGGCAGCCGCTCGGCCACCATAGAAACTAAGTTTATTGACTAGTATGATAGTTGCCCTTTGAAACTTGAATTTTTTTTGCGGGCGAAGTTGAGTTCGCGTTTTTTGTTTGTTTGTTTTTTTTGTAAATATCGAGGGTGTTCTGGCGCCATACAATCTTCATATAAAGCAGCATCAATACAGTATTATATATATCTTTGATAGGTCAGTCTTCTTCATTATTATGTTGGAACGTTCGGATGACTAGACCAGTACATGAGATGAACTGCACAGTTGTTTTCAAATCAGGGAGCTCTCCATGTAGTTTTCTTTCTATAGGGATGTTTTGGGGCCAGTGTCTTGTTCGGGGCTTTTGGTAAAGAATGCAGTTTTGAAAGGCATGGTCAGCATTCTCCGGTGACACTCCACATGGGCAGACTTTACTGGTTTCAATTTCGAGCTTCCAGAAAATATGTTGTCTCATTATGTTTTGTCCGGATCTGAGGTGAAAGATTAGACGTTGATCTTGTCGGGATAGCTTATAGTAGGCGTCATCTTTCTTGTAATTCTGATGAGCGCTTGTCCATTTCTCATTTATTCTATTCACTATTAGTTTCTTCATTTCTTATGGATTGAATGAAATGTTTAATTGGGTGTTTGTTCTCCCACACTTGGCAAGTGTGTCAGCCTTCTCATTCCAGATAGGTCAGTGAATTCAGGAACGTTCTGGATCCTATAGAGTTATCATTAGTCACCTGCCACCTTAACCTTGTCAGCCTTTTACCTTAGAAATATGGTTACATAATAAGAGTGTTAGCTTTGCGTTTTTTTTATTTTTTTTTATTTTGTTGTTGTTGACTTAAAGCTCTTAGGAAATATAAATCTTTCTAGCTTTAAAAATGGTTGCCACTTGGAGATAGCACATCTTCACAGACGTTATCAGTCACAGGATAAAAACGTGCCCACTGATAGAATGATTTAATGCTCCAAGACAGCAAAAAGAAATATGTTCACGGGATAAGGCTCTGCTGAAGTCTGTCATGCGTTGCACAGAAACAGGCAGAGAACGTGAAGACGAATACAAAGTACATCAAAAGGTTGAAACGCGAGTAGCGTGAAGAGGGAGGAATAGATAAATCTAGACAACAATCTTCAGAGCCATCTGAGGGAAATTGTATTTTTCTTTGAAGACTATCGATGTCTTACGGACACGACAGAAAGGTTCATCTAGTAACAATCTAGTCAAACCTTGTCAGGGAATAGGGATTTGAATACTTAGTACCCCAACACGGAACTAATCGTATATAGTGAAGACACAAGACCATTTTAAGATGGATTTGAAAATGTAATTTAGTTGCGTTTTAATTAGGGTAAATTAAGGTGCTCTTTTCAGACCTTGCGATCTATGGGGGAAGATAATTTAAAGCTCTTATGTTTCTAATGCTTATGGTGAACGCGGGTATTATGTGGTCTGCAAAACGGTCAACTTCTCTTACTTCCCCCAAAGTATGACAAGTACCAAGTGGAGTGGATCAGGGGCGTCCTAAATGTCTTCACCGGGGTTCGAACACCTATGTTCGGACTACGTCCCGCTTCAGTTATGGTGCCATAGGTCAAAGAAGACAAATGTTACTTACCACAATTTATACACAGGTAATCGTGGGATGGATGCGCAGTGGCTGAGCGGTAAAGCGCTTAGCTTCAAGCCCGGGGTACCAGTTTCGAATCCTGATGAAGACTGGAGTTTTTAATTTCGGGATCTTTTGAACGCCTCTGAGTTCACCCAGCTCTAATGGTTACCCCGCACATTAGATGGGGAAAAGTAAAGGCGGTTGGTCGTTGTGCTGGCCATATGACACCCTCGATAACCGTGGGCCATAAAAACAGATGACCTTTACATCATCTGCCCCATAAATCGCAAGGTCAGAAAAGGGAACTTTTTTTTTTTTTTTTTTTTTTTTAACTTTACTTTAATCATCGGGTAAAAGCCTATGTTGTATTGAAATGAATGGGTCAGCTAAACTAAGAAATTCCGTGTTCTATAACTTCTAGATAATTCTGAACTAAAAAAAACAACAAATGGTCATGCCTAAGTACCTTTTTTCCCCTCCATACTCGCACTTGACTTTGAGCTCTTTGTTTCTCTGGAGCTTGTGAAGAGCGGCTTGCCGGACCTGCTTGCTGGACTGCCTCAAGCCAGTATCCAAAGTCTGTTTGATGGACGCGACCACTTCAGAGATGTCCGCTTCTTCAGCTGGAAGCACAAACAGAAACGAGAACACTGTCACCAAAAACTAGAAGCAAATGTTTTAGACCGGCCAGTGTTAGGATTAGCCACATTTGTTTTTATAAAGGGATTTGTGAACGGAATTGGTAAGTTGGTGTTGCGGAATACAAAAGAATCGGCACTCTCCAAGAATATTTTTTTACAATACCTCTATTCAGGTCACAACTTCATGGAGGGTGGGCCGGGGAGTGGAAAGTGGAACGTGGCACCTTGACACGGATCTCAAAAACGGCTCGAAAGATTTTTCCTAGAAATTTAACAGTTGATGTAAGTAGGGTAACTGAGTTGTTTTATTTTCTGCGTGTGTCTATCGTGTCAGAATGTGATGTCCAGTGTGTGTGTATGTTTATAGTACTTCAACAATGTGAGACGTGCTTGTATTCGTTCACTGTTTACAGTAGCCTAATCTTGTTGAATAAAGCCAATATCGTGGTTTTCTATTACTTGTTATTTCATTACAATGTATATCGCCGAGAGAAGAATGACTAGCTTGTTGGCCACACGGGGAAAACCCCTAGTTTGACCGTTACAATTTTGAAAGTATGAAGTATAATATGAAATAAGTATACATTTGGCTATCAATGAAAACATTATGTAGTCAGCCGTAGTGTACCGATAAATGAGTTGTTTTATTAAATTAAAAATGTTGCTTTCATTTTTATTGATTATTATCTATCCTTTGGTAATTTTTTTTACGTAAATCTAATCTAGATCGCATCTACATCTAGATGTCTATATGGTAAAAGTACCAATAAGTAATCATATATTTACATAATTGTAGCTTTGGCTGAGTAACTAACGCGGTTGATACATGAAGCTGACGGTTTCGATACTTTGCTTCAGCCATTTATTTTATGTAAGGTTTTAGAATGGAGGTTTTGATTTTATTTTTTAAATGTATTTTTTTTTTTTTTCTTGTTTTTTTTTTAATTCCTAGCTGTTAGCTGACACTTTCATGGATGGAAGGTGCAATGTGGAAGTAGATAAAATTAATCATCTATATTAAATTTCCCAAGTAGACGTATAGCTGGATACATGAGTTGAAAGAGCGTAACGCTAATAATATGATTGTCGAATTTTTTTCTTATAATTTTTCAAGAACAAACAAAATATGAATGTTTATTTGACTTCATTATTTGAACATGAAGTAAAAAAAAAATTTCTATTACTTGTTGTTTTTTTTTTTTTTACAAAGCTTATATCAACTTCCTCTGTCTGTCTGGTCAAAAAGTTTGACCACGTTTTTCTTTTTCCAGTCTCGGATCAAGTTGAAGCTTAACACAATTATTCATTGTACTTGACAAAACATGAATCAATTTTTAAAAAAAGTTAATTAATTATTAGTGATTAATTATTTTGTTTGATATAAAATAAGGACAATAAATGGTATTTAATGAGAGATGTGTATGTATATTGTAAGACACTTAGTATTATTAGATTGTATAGAGACGCACCATAGTTGACAGATTTTGAATGCAACATTTGGAAACGTCACGACTTGGTTGGGTTATAGATTACTTCATGTAAATATAGTCAGTTGGTATTAGTACTTCAGAGGGATAACATTATACTACAGACAGAGACTCGAATGTGTCCTTTTCCGTCTATATTTCGGTTTGGACTTAGTCTTTTCTAATTGTTACATGTGTAGGTCTTGTTACGTGTTAGTTGATAACATCAAATACACCCTACAAGAAACCCAGACATCTCCAGAGTAATCTGTCGAAGTCAGACAGGAATCAACAACTACAAGGCCAAGGCCTATCACAATATATGCATTTAATTCCCTTTGTACGTTTTGACACTTTTTCTCACAACTTTTTTCTAATAATACGCTTGACTTTTCGGTGCAATGACTTTCCATGTACTGTACTAGTCATCCTCGTTTAAGGAATAGAGTAATTCGAGTTCTGTCTACTTCGATATTAAGTAGAAGACATTGTGTAACTAATGGTTTACCGCTATTGTAACTAAAATAAACGACATTAGTTATTACAATACCTCCTATTAGATGGGGGGGGGGGGGGGGACGGGCCGTTCGAAAACAGACTTTGGACAGATTTATAAATATCTTTGGGCAAAAAAATAACTGTCTAATTGGCCAAACAGTGAAAACTATAGTTTGTCCGTTATAGTTTTTCCAAAATATGATTAACTTGAAATTAAATTTGGCTTAAATGCTGCTAGCAAAGTCATTAGTAGTAAACAAGCTTCATTCGGACCACTGTAAAAAAAAAAATGTTTGTAAAATGTTTTACATGTTTCGGATGTTCCTTCAAAGTTGAAGATAATTAATTCCTAGTCCAAACCTCCTGCAGGACGACGGGGGATGGGAGCGGGCAGGGTTTGAACCCTGGACCATCGATATATCTGAACGACAGTCCAGTACGCAAACCGCACGACCAGGCAGCCATCCTGTTCGAGAGGAACATTCCTAAGAGGGCTGAAGTAAGCAAAGTAAAGTCCCCATTCAAACCAAGTGATCTATGGGGCAGATGATGTAAAGGTCATTTGTTTCTATGGCCCACGGTTAACGAGGGAGTCATGTTGCCAGCACAACAACCAACCGCCTTTACTTTTCCCCAACTAATGTCAGGTACCCATTAGAGCTGGGTGGACTCAAGGCGCCCTGAACATCTCGAAAGTAAAAAAAATCTTCAGGAATCGAACACGAACCCCCGGTTCGGAAGCCAAGCGCTTTATCGCTAAGCCACCGCGCCTCTAAGGCTAAAAAGATTTTTTTAAAATTGGGAAAAAAAAACAAACTCTGTGCCAGGTTTTTGAGATTTTACCATGACAAAGGACATAGAAGATACCGTTTACAAAAACAAAACGACACAGAACTCATTTTTTTCCCCCTAGCAATCCAATCATTGAGTAGAATGGATCTCTCTCTCTTGTGAACATTTCACGTGTAATGTTTGAGTGCAACTAGTGTGAATGCATATTTTGTTTCTATAGTTATAATGTATTTTTTTACAGACGAGCACAAATTGTAAGACACCTATCCTTCTAACATGCCTATTAAATCTTAAACATGTGCACATACTGAGGATAGTTGTGTTTGTTTTTTGTAATCGAAAGTGCACCATTTTGCTAAATTATCAGGACGTCATATAAAAACAATGGAAGATGAATGAGGCCTGCAGTATTTTCCTCCCCACCCTCAGCCAATGTATTCTATTAATCAGACAAAGGACACAAAAAGTTTTTCTATATAAAAGTAACGACCAACACAAAATCCTGTTGTTTTTTTTTGGTTTCCACTTTTATTCATTTTTGTATTTCTTATGGAATATCTTTTAACAAGGTACAATACCACCATTTTTAAAGTATTGTTTAGAAAAAATGTAATGTCGTATGGAAAATAAGATTAGCACGTTAATTTTTTTTTTTTAAACGATTCATTTTCATGGCCCCAATAGTATCAGTTGCAACTACATTTTATCAAGCGAAAGGATAAGGTGCAATTTTCAATGATGCTTTTCGTTTTTGAGATCTAAACCTGACAGACGAACGGATAGACAGACTTAACTAAAAGTGACTTATCCCCTATCGGAAACCGCTGTACAATGTACGTAATATTTTATATTTATTTTATAGAGCATCCAAAATTAAAATTTTAATTGTAAAAACGACACTGCTGGCTGTATTGTTTTATAAGCCTTACACACAAGTGCGCTCTGTCTGATTGTCTGGTCAAACGTTATTTCTCCCACAGCCTATCACGGGTCAAGTTGAAATTATAAGCAATTATTTATTGTACCCAACAAAACATGAATCAAATTTTTGAAAAATGAACCAAGTTATTTGTTTTGTTTCCTATCAAAAAGAGGAAATAACTATATTATTGAGAACTCTAGCTGTAAATGTGGAGTTCTTCCTCTTAGATCAGGGTGTGTTCTGTTTTTCTATTTTGCTTGTTAGACAATGTATTTTATCAATGCTAGAATTTGGTAATGTAGTCAAACTACGAGCTGTAGCAAAAGGTAAAAACAAAACAAGTCTCTTGTCTTTTCTGGAATGTTGAACTTTTGTCCTTTTTCTAATCTTTCACCCAATACAATTCCTCCATGAATCTCCATGGCACGTCACCAAAGTTTTCCGAGAAGTTAGCTGTCTAAACAGATAACATTCACTTCCATAGATCTAACATACAACACTGCTTCTATCTAGATCGTCTCTACCGGATGCACACACACACACACAAAAACCCCGCAAAAGCACAACAGAGATACTTATTGCATTAGTATCCTCTTGCTAATCATGAGGGTATCATGCCATTTGCATATCAAAATTATTTTTTTACATCACTTATGACACTGTGACCCAGATAATGATAATGACTCTTTAAATAACTTGATGTCGAGTGTTCTGGAGCCTGACGATGTGGGGTTAAACCCATGGCTCCAGTCCACCATAGGAGTCTTTAAAGACACGTCAAGCACACCACTTCGGACAGGCAGCATATCTAACTTGCGGCCATCGTAAAACCGGACCCGTTTGTACAACGTAGCTAGGAGTGAGTAAAAGTCAAACCAGCCCGACGCGGAAGTTGACTCTAGTGAGCTACTAGAACTTGTTGACATCTAGGGCACGTCTGCTGTACATATAGAACCGCGTTTATGTGTTTTCAGCTCATATGGATGCTTCTTAAACGAATACAGTATGTGCGTGTGTGTGTGTTTGTATATCTGTTAGTGTTAACTATTTGAGATTGTCATGGATGGTATAAAATAACACTAAATTGCAAGCGTTTGGTGTATCCGGTGTACAGAATAAACGAAAGTGATGATTAGCTATGTTTTTTAAAAATGTAGATGATTATTTGTGTGCTATTTTTAGCATAAACTAATTTCAATATGTTGGAACCATTAATAATTATAGCTTTTATATAGCGCTACTTTCATGCTTAAGGCATACTCAGAAGCGAGCTATGGCCCAATCTCATTTGTGGACCAGTTTGGAGGGAGGGGGGTATCTGGGAAAGGGTTTCCGTGCTGCCTTTAAGCGCTCAGTAAACACAACTCTATTCGAGTCGGGGGTCGAACCTCGAGCCCCCTTATAGGTAGCCAAGCCAAGCGAAGCGAAGCTCATGCGTACTAAGCCTCTTGACCACGCTTTCCACTATTAGAAATTTATTTTATGGTTTAAAACAACAGATTTTATAAGAAGATCAAAACATGAGTTAAATTATTGCTCAATTCTTTTTTTTTTTTTTTTTTTGGCAACAGTCAAGTTCAGTTTGGCGTGTGATTGACGTTTAGTTTCTCATGAAAATCTCCACTACTGGGCACTCTCACAAACAAAAGCGTCAAGTGATGAATGGACACTTTCTGTCGAAGATCCTGTTGCAATTCTGCTTCTGCACTGGTGCCCACCAGCACACCGTTTTGACCCGGGCCGAAACTCAAGTGTTGTTCAAGTGTTGTGAGAAAATGATAGGACAGCTTCCGCCCAGCAGTGCGAGCTAGAAGAAAGCCAGGAGGGAAGCGTTTGTCCCGCTCCGCCAGCAAAACCGCGAAAAATGGCTCATCGCCAGTGAACAGGCCCAGCAGAAAGGTGAAGATAACGTCGGGCTGCTGTGAGGAGTTGTCAGGAAGGCGAACGTGGTAGTTCCGAGAAGTGGAAGATATTTCTGGGGGTATGGGGAAGGCAGCCGTTCCCACACGACAACAAAGGATTGATCTGTGGCTCCGAGGCAGTGGCGAAACATGTGCGACAAAGGCGTCACCAATGAAGTATGTATGCTCGAGATGAACCAAAGACCAAGACTGCTTTTTATTACAATACCTCTATTCAGCTCGCACATTCTGGGTGGGCAAAACCCTCTGGGGAAAGGGTGGACACGGTTCTCGAAAACGGCTTTAACGATTTTCCTAGAAATTTGACAATTGATAAATATCGTTAATTTTTCATGTTTTATTTAAATTGACCTCATATCTTTCACAATCATCTGTACATAAACATCAACATCTTTACAGACTCCGTTTGTTTAGTGTCTCCTTTAAATTTATAACACTCCTTCGAACGAGTTGCCTCCCTTACATTTTTAATTATCCTTTAATCGTGGATACCTCCACAAGCTCGGGTCCTGGAAATTAATATTCCTCTACGAGCATGCATTTCTTCTAGTTTCACTTCAATTGGCATAGTGTTTTTTGAAACACTAGTGAATGGCTGAGATAACACAACACTTGAACCACTGGCTTAATGGCTTTCAACGACAACTGTTTTGTCACACAGTGTTCATTGACAAACATTTAAGTGTTGAAAACAAAGTTCAAGGATCTTTACATAATTGCATGTTCGTTTGGCGGTTGTAGTTCAAGGGTTGTCCACTGGGTCGAATGGCGGCCGCCCTTAAGAGAATTATTACACCATAAGTGCCCACTTGAGGCGCGGTGGCTGAGCGGTAAAGCGCTTGGTTTACGAACCGGGGGCCGGGGTTCGAATCCTGGTGAAGACTATGATTTTTAATCTCGGGATCTTCGGTCGCCTCTGAGTCCAACCATCTCTAATGGGTACCTGACAGTTGGGGAAAAGTAAAAGCGGTTGGTCGTTGTTCTGACCACATGACACCCTTGTTAACCGTAGGCCACGAAACCGATAACATTTATAACACCTGCCCTATAGACCACAAGGTCTGAAAGGGGAACTTTACTTTTTGTTTTTCCCACCAGCACACCGTCACATTTGAAAACAAAGTTTCAGGATCCTTGCATATTAGGATGGCGGTTTAGTTCAAGGATTATCTAACCATGAAGTCTCGCGCCCTGGGACGAATGGCCGACTATAAGAGAATTATTTACACCGTCAGTGTCGCTGACAACCATCAAGTCGGATTTGAAAACAAAGTTCAAGGATCCTTACATCATTGCACATTAGATTAGCGGTCTAAGACAATGGTTCTTTAACAGTGAAGTCTAGACCCTGGGAAGAACCCCGCACATAAGAGAATTATTACAACGTAAGCGTCGCTAAAAAAACATTGGTTCCGATTTGAAAACAAGGTTTAAGGATTAGGATGGCGGTTTAACTCTTTCTCTCCTAACTGACGATACCAACGTTAATTCCAACAGAATGTGGTAAATAATTACGGAGAGAAAGAGTTAAGGCAAGGGTGATATCTGACGCATTGGCACGAATGGCTACCAGCGAGAGAAGAGCAATATACACGGGTAAATCAAACCATGAATAATATTTTTGAGGTGTCACTTGTAGCTACTTCACTCAATGGTTCATGTCACCATACACACAAGATTGTGGCATAATTATCACATAGCCAGTGAAAAAGAAGGCTAAACCAAAAATAAACACATATCACTAACCAAGGAATATTCGTGGAATGAAACAATGCTCTTCTTTGAAGAGCTTATTTTTCAAGTATCGCTGCAATCACAGTGAATCTCAAAATTATTTTGAACAGCACATGAGCTGTCTTTAATGGTAGGCTTATATATGAATCTCAAAGTAAAACTGGAGGATCATCTATAACTATAACTAGTGAAAAAAAAGATGACAAGAAAAAAGCTTCTAAATAAAATGGCCTCAAGTGACGTTTCCACAGCCAATGAAGCTGTAGCTATCGGGATGGCGCAAATGAAACGAAGGTTTGAATTCTTAGCTAGAAATTTTTTTTTTAAAGTAAGGTTCACCTTTCAGACCTTGTGTTCTATAGGACAGATGATGTAAAGGTCATCCGTTTCTGTGGCCTACGGTTAAAGAGGGTGCCTGTCAGAAATCATGTGGCCAGCACAACGATTAACCGCCTTACTTTCCCCCAACTAATGTCAGGTACCTATTAGAGCTGGGTGGACTCAGAGGCGCCCGAAGATCCCGAAATTAAAAATCCCAGTCTTCACCAGGATTCGAACCCCGGACCCGGTTCGGAAGCCAAACGCTTTATCGCTCAGCCACCGCGCCTCCTAAAGAGGTTAAAGTCAGAAAAAAAATATTTCTGCTATTACCTAAACTAGGCATGTATAGAGTTGAACGGTCTTTAAATAAAATACTTCGACAATTTATAACTTTCTATACAATACACTTATTTAATATAACATTGAATATATACCAAGAAAATTTTTTTTTAAATATTAAATACAACAACCAATATTCCTCGTTTTGTACATGTAATATAGCGATCATTTTGCTTTAAATAACTAATGAGTGTAAGATAACACAAAAAAATGGAACATTTTTTTTCATTTTTTAAAAACCAAATTTATAATTGAGTTAAAAAAAAAGGAACGGTCCAAATGCTGCCATATATTTAAATATTGCAAGTAGTATCCCTTTTCTATATAAAACAACATTAATTAATTAGGACTCATTGATTGACTAATTGGTTAATTATTTTTATTATTTATTTATGTGTTGTCACCGACAATGAATAGTCGTGAGAACTTACAGCTTGATCTAAGAATGGGAGGTGGGAGAAAGAAAAGCGTAAAAGAATTCACCCAGAGTGACTTGATTTAAGCTTTGTGTAAAACACAAAAGGAACTTAATTGTGGCGACATCATAGTTCTCTTTGGGTGCAATCATTCAGCGATGCCAAATCTACGGCCTGCGGTTCGTGTTAAGGCCCGTGACGCGGTGCTATCCGGCTTTGTCAAAAGTGTATATTGAAGCCGCGGGATTCGATTCAATTGCAATCAGTGTGGTACCCGTGACAAAGGAATCAGAAATCGATAGGTCCCCCCCCCCCTCTCCGGATAAAAAGACTGGGCACCACTGCCATGACATGGTGGCTGAATGGTCAGGCGCTTGGCTTTGGGGGGGGGGGGGGGGGGGGGGGGGGGGGGTCCCGAGTTCGAATTCAAGTAAAGAATTGGATTTCTCATTTCGGAATCCTGGGCGCCTCTGACCCCCCCCCCCCCCCAAAAAAAAAAAGCTCTAATGGGTACCTGACATTAAATGAGGTAAAGGCGGTTGGTCGTTGTGCTGGCTGTCGCGTAGTTCTCCTAACTCTTTTTTTTTTATGTCTTCTCCTCATATTACTTGTACGAGGCGAGAGTGCCTTGGATGTTTGTTTGGAATTGTTTTGCTACGTCACTAAGTCCGGTGGCATCTATTGGTCATTCTTTGTCATGAGGCAGTTCACCCTCTGACTTTGGTTGGAACGGACAGTGTGTTGGTCCGCAAAAGGTTATTATATCTATAGTCTGTACTAGTTTCTCGGACTTATTATTCAGTAGGATTTTTGGACCCCTGTTTAGGGGTGTCAGTGTTGGAGTTGTATATACTGAGCTCGAGTCTGTGCTAGTGTGGGCGTCGCTTGCCGTCTCAGAAATATATATTACAGTTTTCAGTGTCATTTTCAAATTGGCGATCATCTGAGGTCTAACTTTACTATTACCGAGGTTGGCAGTTTTGTGACGCCAGTTGGTCAGATACTGGTGGACTATGAAACCAGGGTGACAAGTTGATAGCAGTAGCAAAGGTGCTTAAATTAATTGTTGAATAATATCTTTATATTTATATATATCTAATATATATATTGTCTATTTATCATCTTCAATGTACATACACATATGTTTCATACAATTAAATTCATTTAATTTTTATTATTTAAAATATTCACATAGTTGGTCACTCTATGTATGACTGTGTGTGAGTGATGTCTTGTCAGGTGGAACCCCGGGACCTTAATTGTATACAGCTATTCTAAGCCTCACACTGGCCACATGACACACTCGTTAACCGTAGGCCACAGAAACAGATGACCTTTACATCATCTGCCCTAGGGATCGCAGGGTCTGAAATGGGAACTACCACTGCCATAATACTTAGATGCTGAGAACAAAAACTATTACAACTTAATTGTTTTGTTTTTTTTAATTATACATTATAAATGGAACCACTTAAACGCATATCGCTTACATTATAAATGAAATCACTTAAACGCATATCGCTTACATTATAAATGGAACCATTGCAATGCATATCGCAAAACTTTCATTATAGACCAGCAGTAGTATTGCATATATAGAGATTAAAACAAACTAGCCCATTACAAGTAGTACAGGCCTTCCGTTGTATCTCACTTAAAGGAACGTTCGTATAGGGGCCTACTACGTAACGCCCCAAATCACAATTTTACCCCTTTCTTCCCACCTATTAATGATCATTTTCCCAAGCTACATCTTCCACAGTAGTTTCTATGGAAATTATATGGGTAAAACTATCGCCTTCTTTCGGCGTTTTGGTGGTGTAGTCAGTTTTTTTATTCCTCAATATTGTGGGGAATATATAGTATTATGGGGAATATATACGTATTGTGGGGATACGGATAATAAGTGAAAATTAATAAGAGTTTGTATAAGAAAATATATTCGTCTTTGCATTTTATTCATTCTTTACTATGCACAGAATTACTACACGAGCCTTGCATGTAGCGAAGTCTTACAGTATAGCATAAGAATACTGTATCCTGCATAGATCACGCTCAATAGCAAGAATTACCAAATGTTTCAATCTATCTACTAGAATTGTTGACCTCGTGTAATTATTCATTAATTTGAGGCGCGAGAAGCTTCTTTCATTAGATTCCAAAATTATGGTATTGCATAATGCCTTTTTTTTTTTATCGCGCGTAGGATTGGCGTTTTCCATATTGAATGACACCCCAAAATGACAATTTGTGTCTACTAATTTCAGGAGATTTGTATGAGTTTTCTAAAGATTTTTATAATTTCCGGATATTTCCAGGACTTTTTCGTATATTTTGTAATTTCAGGAGATTTCCAGGAGCTCCTGGTAAATCGACAGGAATCCGCGGTAAATCTGTTATAAGTCATAAAATGGTTTAATAAAATAATTTATACACGGGTCCTATGAAAGTGCGGGGCCCGTCTCGGTCGCATAGGTTGCAGCGGCCTAAGGCCGGCCCTGTATGCGGCGTATGCTACGTTGAGGTTTGCTCCACAACTGCCCACATCCTTGGGTGAGTTTGGCTAATTGAAAAGCTTACTCTGTCCGTGAAGTGGTATTACTTTTTTTATAAAGCGTGGTGAGAGAGAGAGAGAGAGAGGGAGAGAGAGTCGCAAGCTGAAAATGGGTTAACGATTGTCACTGAAACAGGTAAGCGCTTAAAAACGAACGAAATTGTGTAAATCTACTCAAATATTTATGCTAATTGGAGATGTGTGTGTGTGTACTCTAGGGCACAGACAATATCAAAAAATCCCCAACGGTCTTAGGCGACCCCTGCTAAATAGTCATATAAAAGTAAAGTTACCATTTCAGACCTTGCGGTCTATAGGGCCAATGATATAAAAAGGGCATCTGTTTCTGTGGCCTAGGTTAACAAGGGTGTCATGTGGCCAGCATTACGACCAATCGCCCCAACTAATGTCAGGTACCCATTAGAGTTGGGTGGCCCAAAGATCCCGAAATTTAAAAAAATCCGTCTTCACCAGGATTCAAACCCGCGACCTCGGTTCGAAAACCAAGCGTTTTACCGCTCAGCCACCACTTCTTCATTCAACCCCCAATGGGGAGGTTTCGCGACCCACAGGTTGAGAATCGCTTCTTTATAGTGATAACGTCTGCCACTTCATACTATCTGACTTTATTAACACTTTGACATCAACGAGTCCTACACTTCTGTTGATTGTAACTCACACACTCGATAAAAGAAACCAAACATCAGAGTTAGTTCAGCAAGAGGGGGGGGGGGGGGGGGAAAGGAAGTACAAAATTATAGACCTAAATAGGCTAAAGTACTTCGGTAGTAAGGCGTTCAGTTAACTCTGAAGAGAGAGAGAGAGAGAGAGAGAGAGAAACAAGGGAAGGCACCGCATATTGTAAAGTTTCTGATATAAACACTAGTTGCAAATAGCTCCAAGGAAACTATAATTAGAAGTAGATTAACAACATATGAGAGAGAGAGAGAGAGAGAGACAAGAACTACATACATATTGTAAACTCTCTGATACAGACACAACTTGCAAATAGCCTGAAGGCAACTATAATTAGAAGTAGACAAACGACAAACAGCTTTAAAGTACAGCACTGTGTTGGTAACGGTAAAGTTGAACAACCAACACTTCCCAATTCTAGTTCAGCCAGTTAAGTTCCCTGTACTCATCCACTGCCTTAGTATTAACACCCTATAGGTTTCTTTTATCTTCCCCCCTCCCCCCTAGCGTGATTAGCTCAGCCTTTCGTTGGGAGGGAAAAAGACCTTAACTGTAGACTAGTGAAAGGCTTAAGGCGATAAGTAGGCTACCTGTGATATGAGGCCAATATTTAATGCTGTGCCGTGTTGATGACTTTTGGGGTTAGGGTTAGGGGGAAGAGGGGGAAAGGGGGGGGGGGGTGACAACCCTTCATAAATCAAGGTCTTAAGACTGAAAACAGCTCAATTAGAACTTGATGACCCGCTTGCAATTTTCACTTGGAGACAGATATTTAAAAAAAAAAAAGGGTTTTGTTTCCTTAATTTAATGATGGATATTTGAAGACGTATTTCTGTGTTGCTGTTTCATGTGGGTGTTTTATTTTTCAGCTAGACCTAGTTTAAAATGCACCAAGACCCTTTAAATGTGTGTTTTAAATGCTTAATATAAAATGTAGGTCGACCGGCGACGTAGCATACGCCGCTATTTTGCAGGGCCGGCCTTAGGTCACTGCAACCTATGCGACCGAAGTGGGCCCCGCACTTTCATAGGACCCGCGCTAGGTGTATAAATGATTAAATTAAACCATTTTATGACTTATAACAGATTTACCGCGGATTCCTGTCGATTTACCAGGAGCTCCTGGAAATCTCCTGAAATTACAAAATATACGAAAAAGTCCTGGAAATATCCGGAAATTATAAAAATCTTTAGAAAACTCATACAAATCTCCTGAAATATATAGACACAAATTGTCATTTTGGGGTGTCATTCAATATGGAAAACGCCAATCCTACGCGCGATAAAAAAAAAGGCATTATGCAATACTCATAATTTTGGAATCTAGTGAAAGTGAAAGAAGCTTCTCGCGCCTCAAATTAATGAATAATTACACGAGGTCAACAATTCTAGTAGATAAATTGAAACATTTGGTAATTCTTGCTATTGAGCGTGATCTATGTAGGAAACAGTATTCTTATGCTATACTGTATGACTTCGCTACACGCAAGGCTCATGTAGTAATTCTGTACGTAGTAAAGAATAAATAAAATGCAAAGACGAAAATATTTTCTAATACAAACTCTTAATTTTCACTTATTATCCGTATCCCTAACCAAAATGGCAACGCGAAATCCGTTTCGCATTGGGTCCACAATGGTTAAGTCCGGCCCTGCTATTTAGTGATGGGTGAATACAGAGTAGATTACTTGTTCTCTTTCCATGCCTTCTTGGTCACAATGGTTAAGTCCGGCCCTGATATTTAGTGATGGGTGAATACTACTTGTTCTCCCCCCCCCCTCATTTTTTCGCCTCTAAAATTACGTGGGGTAACTCTAGTCCGTCCGACTTGCAGAAATAAAAGAATGATCTTTTCATTACTTGGTGTCCAAACTCTTGAGCCATGAAGAGAATTATATATAGGATAGATCCTTAGAAACTGTACATTGTCACGACATTGTTTGACATGAACTAGTTTGGAATCACGGAGTGCACATTTTTAGCGGCCCCTGAAAGGGGAAAAGACTCTATTAATTTTGTGTGGCCTGTCTGTTACGTCCGTCCCGTTTAGATCTCGTAAACTAGAAAAGATAGTGAAAATCCGACATCACAATATTTTAGACCATTCAAAGTTCTAATGCAACGGCTACTTTTTTCTTTTCTGAAAGCGAAAAATCTGATTTTTTTAAATCACTTATGCAAGCAGTTTGTTCATAAACATACACCACTTTTACAACTATTCACTATTAATAGTAACAAACATGAGAGGCTCTTAATTAGGAGAAGCACAATAATACCATATTTTTAACATATTTATGCAAACGGTTGTATTTTTTTTTTTGTAAAAAAATATTATTTTTACATTTGTATTGTTAAGTTATGTAAGTTCTATTATACTAATCACTATATTTTCACATATAAAATGTTTACTATTTTTTCAAGAGAAAAAATCTATTTAGTATGCATATAAGTTGGACATAATTTAAAACAACAATAATAAGTATTTTTTCATATTATCGCGTGAACTATAACTTTACCAAACTATGAAAAAATTTTTTACAGAAATGTTTTTTTCTTGAGGAATAAGAGATTGACCCTTTACAAAACAATTAGATCAATTAGATATTCATTATAAGTTATCAGTTAGGCCAGGTTCACATCTAACTTCACATTCACTCTCACCTATCATTTGGTCTGCTGGACCGCTGGGGCACCACACAAGACCTGTAATCCTTTTTTCTCCATTCTTCTCTGTCATTTGTCTTTGATAGAATTTCATTCTGATAATATTGAAACCTGCCTTTTTACCTGCCTTGTGGACCACTCCGGGGGGGGCCGATTTTCAGTTTGTGTTTCCACACAAACTGTCTTTGTAAACTTGTTTATTGTGTTTATAGTGTTTCACGTGGAAAGTTGGGAATTATGGGTAAAAAGTCTCGTTCTGAGAGTTGACCACATGGTAAGAAGTCAGTAGTCACCATGTTCTTAGATGTATGAAGACGTTAAATGTGAACTGTAAAACATCACTAGTTGTGTACTTAATATGCTTCTTTGAATATTATTATTATTGATTTTTGTGATATGAAACTGGTATTTCTTTATGGCTGGACATGCCAATATATTGTGTATTTCATTTTATAGTCAATAAACGTATCGTCTGCTATTCAAGCTGTCATTTCTGAATCTCTGTTTGTTGTGCTATTATAGATCTAGTTGTGGACTCTAGTACTCATTAGTAGACATACGCGACTACAAGTAGTACAACAGTTCAAGTGAAGGAAGGCATCTTTAATTACTGCATAGTAGACACTTTAATATGTATAATCAAATATCACATAATAAGCAGTGACATACATACAATTAATATAATGTTTCAATAGGGGAAACAAGATAGCAAAGGCCCGATTCCTCAACTGTCAGGTACCCAATTAGATCTGGGTGGACTCAGAGGCAGCCGAAGTTTAAAATCCCAGTCTTCCTTAAACAAAAACTTTTAAGTCTTCAACAGAATTCGGACCCGAGACAGGCAACACTGAACATTGAAAGAAAATTAGCTTTGGAGAATGCTAGCTGCGCTATTCAACACGAAACGGGCTTAGAAACCAAAGTTTGGATATTTTGGATATATAATTAATGTAGATTTTTAGAAGCGCATTTTTAACCCTTAAAGTGCTGAGCTGTTTTACAATGAGTGCATACAAAATGGAAGTATCATTCTGAGGTTTAGAGGCTAATCTACCACACGCGTTTTAAGAGTTAATAACCCACCATTCACCCTAGTGAAATCGCTGACTAAAGCTTTGAGAGACAGGAGAAAAATAGAGATGGAGAGAAAGTGTGCTTATAGAAGAGAGAGAGAAGTGGAAGAAGAGAAACGTTCACCATTCCAAAACCTTTTATACATTTATACAATTTATTTCTAAAACCTCGTTTAGTTGAATCAATCATTACCTTAAACTATAACTATAGACCTTAAACTATTACATTTACAATTGACTTCTATGACCCCCAATTCAATTTTGACCAGCTTTCAGTCATAGAAGATATTGGTTGGTGTTACAAAACATGTCTCTATCAGTTGCTTTGTTATCAGGCTATCTAGTGGGGGGAGGGGGGTGTCGGTTGTTGGAATGACGTGACAGAGAGTTGATTAGGAGCAAATCGGCTTTACGCAACGGAAGGAAGAACTTGTTGACAACTCTCCAAAAATTTTAACTTGCTAGATCCAGAGGGGAAGTAAAAAAAAAACAGGGCTTCAAGTGGCATGGCTCTGTCGCGTTTGAATCTTTGAAATACAACCAACCAACTCACACACATACACACACTGTAGTTTTAATCCGGGCGGGGGGGGGGGGGGGGGGGGGGGGGGGAGACTATGCCGATAAAGAAAAGTAGGTCCAACTAAACGCGCGGGTTCCAGTACTAACAACTATTTCTTGAAACGAAGAAAGAAGTCCCATAGTACAGTGATCCCGTGGCTGTTACGTTCCAAAACAACACCAGCGAGAGCTGAAATCCGCCATATAACGTAAGAAGTGTTTTTTTTTTTTTATGGGTACGTACAGTGGCTTAGCTAGGTTGATGGGGGGGGGGGGGAAGGGGCGGGGGGTTCAAATTTGAAAATCACCACGCCCCCCCCCCCCCCCCCCAATGAGTGCCCGAAATTAGTTTTTACATAAACGCCATTATCTCATGTCATGATGTCGAATGTCAAAATGCAGGGGCCCAAAATCTCTTGCTACGCCACTGGCCCCAGCCTGTGTATATACGTGATGCCTGTGCATTGTAGACAGGGCCGGATTTTAGTATGTGGGGCCCATGGGCAGGATTTTTCGAAAACTTTAATAAAGATCCATTATAAATGAAAATATTTATTTATATCTAAATGTTGTGACTAAGACGTGTACGCTTGTAGCATGTTCGGAATAAGTAAATACAGCTCGGAATTTACCTCAGTGCGTCTGACCAGGGGCTTACCCTCCACAAACTCAAAAATATAAGCTTTTCAAAACTAAAATATACACATTAAATATTTTTTTTAAAGGAAAGTAAGATTAAATTTACAAGAACTGTATTTCTTTTTTTTTTTTTAAACATAGCATGATTTAAGATATAAATAAATATTTGCATGCTTGCATACAAGTTTCAAGAAAAATGTTTCATCGATCCATCCTGACCTCGACATGACTACGTGGTAGTAATATACATTACACATTAGCCAATGTCATGAATGATTTTCCAGGTATTTTCCAGGTTTTTAAGGTAGAATTTTAGATTTTCAAGGTATGCATCGCACCATAGCAAGCAATATATATGTATATATATATATATATGAACCCATTTGTATACCAGGTCGCACACGGTATCTAATCTCAAATTATATCATTAGTAAATATAAAATGAAAAAGGTTTGTACCAGGTGGGAGGGGCGAATCATGCATTCGCCTTCCGCCCATTTACATTATAAAAAAAATACTGGTTTAAAAAGAAAACACAATGAAGAGAGTCCAAAGAAAACAAAAGAAACGGCGCGTAGAGCAGTTGATGTATTCAAGCTCAGCAAAGAAAAATGCCGTGGACAAAAAGGTAAGTGGCAGGAAGCGTAGAAAGAATGCCACAGCCCTGCGGTGAGTGTAGAAGAAAATAGAAATACCGATGAACGAACTATAGTGTAATCACATTTCAAATCTTAGAATTTCTATTACAGTGACCAAAAAAAAAAAAAAAGCAGATTAGACAACCTTTTGCATTAATATGAACCATTCTCTTACTCGCTTCCACGGTGGTATTTCGCAATTAAGTTGATCCCAGTAATCTGCTCTGTGTTTACCTTTTGAGTTTCAAGATCCGCTTTACATTCTTTGAGCATTAAAATACCGTGAAAAAGAGATGGGGGGGGGGGGGGGAGAGAATAGGATTCAAAGAAACATGACACAATATAAAGAAGCCTGAAGACAATTAGGTTGGGTATCACTGTTGTAGACGTTTAGGCAAGGAAAACAAACCAAACAACAAATTATCGATATGCTGCAACAATCTCTCTTGTGGACCAGTGGGAGGGAGGGGGGTATTCCTGTTTAATCTGATCAGGATTCGAACGTGCGCCCTCTTGATTGATCAAGCTCATCTACCTTCTCAGCCACGCAGCGAGACATCCATCAATTGTTATTGTTTTTTTGGTTTATTTATTTACTTTTGTTTGTTTTTTATTTTTTTTTTGTATAAAACAAAACTTATTTACCAGACTATTTTAATGATGTTTTCAGATGTTTATATCTATATCGTGATTCATAGGCGTATTGACACGCCTCAATATTTTATAGGTCTAGTCTTTTACCGGTAGGTCTAAAAATAGACTTAGGTCTAGTCTAGATATAATGGATTACATCTAAAATTACATTCGGTCTTGATATATTGAATCATGATTAAATTAATAGAATCACTCAATAGTTATTCATTAATAGTTCTTCAATTGTGATCTTAGAGACTATTTTTTAACCAATGCGAGAATACATCAATGAATGTAGTTTATCAATAAAGAAGTTCGTGACCTATTTTAAGACTTACCTCCGCTTTTTAAAATAAAAATAAAAATAAAAAATGCTTGCAATTTTATGTAAAAAACAATTAGCTTTCAGAAGAAAAAAAAAGTTGCCGTTGCACCAGAACTTTACAAGATCTGAAATATCATCATTTTGGATTTTATATATTCTGGTTGTTGCTATCTAAACGGGACGGACGGACAAGCCACAAAAACTAATTGCGGCTTTTCTCCTTTCTGAGGCGGTTAATAAATATTTCGCTTTATAAGTGGAAGAGCTCATAATATTCATTTAGCAATGCTTAAAAGTGCAAAAAAAATTATTTATATATATATATATATATATACTGTTAAGAATGCAACTCTTGTGTATTCTGTAAACCGATTAACACAAAGGTAGCTGGCTTCCATTCATGAAAAATCCCCCCATTGAGTAATAAAGGTGCGCTGGGTTATAGTGACATTGGACAGGGCTGGTGCTACTTTAATTTCGAAATCAAATCAACATGAACATTTGGCAAACATTCTCGACAGCACTAATCTGGCACATCATAAACAAACTCACCGTTGATGTTTTTCTCCATCCTGTTCACTCCGTCCACAGTCGTGGTTATGGACAGGAGTCGAGTTCACGGTGGAGCTGCCTGGGGGTTATATCCGTGAGTCATTCCCCTTTTTATTCCATGGCATACCAGAATAGCACATCCACAAAACACATGCACATCGAAATAAAGTCAAGGTAATCCACAAGAACTGTTACATCTTAAAAGAATGCTATCCACGTGAACTTATCCAGTGTCATGACCCTGGCCTTGGCATGGAAATATCTGG
The DNA here is from genome assembly GCA_030265305.1 of Biomphalaria pfeifferi. Classification (NCBI taxonomy): domain Eukaryota; kingdom Metazoa; phylum Mollusca; class Gastropoda; family Planorbidae; genus Biomphalaria; species Biomphalaria pfeifferi. Next base: position 635,813 of record JASAOG010000258.1, read on the forward strand.
AGAGTAAAACAAAAACAAAAAAAGGCAATTATTATTCAAGAAGCTAATGTCAAGCCGAGGTCAACGAGTTCGAATTCCAACGTAACGGATCTAAATGGGAGAGTTTAAAAACCTAAATTCAACATAATTCTCACGGAATCATTACTTTGTTTTTGTTTCACAAATGACGATTACTACACGACTTAAGTCCAAGCCTGGATTCGTTGTGGCTCGATTCTCGTTGAAAATTGGGATTTCGAATTTCGTGATTTTTTTTTTTTAGCCAGCCAAAACTAATAGGTACCTGGCCTTAATTGGGGAAAGTACATGCGGTTGGTCGTCGTGGTGGCCACATGCCATTCATCGTCTGCCCCATTGATCGCAAGGTGTGAAAGGAGTACCTTATTTTACTTGTCAAACATTGAGTAATAAAGTCAAACGTTGAGTAATAAATTCAAACATTGAGTAATTGAGTCAAACGGCAGGGTTGACAGTGGGCAGAAGTGAAGGCCACTAAAACGGGTGGGTAAAGATTGTTATTATTATTATAGCTTTTATTTAGCGCTATTTTCATGCTTATAGCATGCTCAGAGCGCTTTTGGTCCAATCCAATTTGTGGATCAGTGGGGGGGGGGGGGGGGTATCTGCCTTTAGGCGCTCAGTAAACACAACTCTGCCCGAGTCGGGTGTCGGACATCGAGCCCCCTTCTAGGTAGCCAAGCCAAGCCAAGTTCAAGCGCACTTGGCCTCTCGATCACGCTTCCCACAATATATTTTGTCCTAACTTAGGTGGCCACGTGGCTAGAGCGTGTGTAATCAGTCAACAAAGATGACACAGGCCAGCGCTAAGCGAGCGGTCAACAGAGACGAATGGCTCACTCCTCAGATGGTCATGTGATCACCCGGAAAGAACCTGGCAACGTTCGATCGTATTCGAGAATGTCGTCGAGAACAAGAGTAAAAAGTTAAGTTCCCCTTGCAGACCTAGTGGTCTATTGGGCGAGAACCTAATATGAAAAGGGAAAGTGTCAGAGTCAACACAGGATTTAGACCAATATTTTTACTTTGAAAAAAAAAGAAGTAATTTTCACGTTAAACTAAACAATGTCAAGGATGCTTTATTGAACTTTAAAGTTGCCAAACAATTTTTTTTTAAATTTAGCTTCAGTTTAGAAAATGTGATTGTGCAATGCTAAACAAAGAGCAAAAAAAAAAAAAAAAAATTGTAAAAAAACTTATCAACCCTTCCTGTATGAAGTACATCGGATACGACATCAAGCTATCTATATAGAATTTATCCGCCATACATTTAAATTAGACCCTGGAAAGTGCTCGAAATAGAATAAAATAGCACCGATTTCTTGATCGCTAGCTGCACCAGTGGGGGGTGAGAGAGATTAATGCTGCTGATAAAGTGTCAAGAAATACATTTAACAAAGCCTTCTGTCAAATGTCTACAAGATGTTTATCCCACTCTCTCAATTACTTTATGAAGCACCTATTGGGGCCCTAAGACTTCAATGGCGTGTAGCATCTGAACGGTGACAATGATGTTAAGCAACCCAGGAGCTACAATGACGCGAAACACCTTTCCGGGATACAGTGATCTGATGCACCCTTTTCAACTGCAATGCATCGACTCTTGAAAAGTAGGCCACTGATTTCGTAAGTCTTCTTATCAGGTGGAATGGTCTCAACATGTCCTGTTTATGAGAGCGTGTGTGTGTGTGTGTGTGTGTGTTGGGAGAGAGAAAAAAAAAAGGGGGGGGGGGGTAAAGAATGGAGATCAAGACAGGAAAAGAGAGAGGGCAGGGTGCGAGCCCAGTAGTTGCCCATATCTCAACTTGAAGAGTAAAGACGCTGAGGATACTGGCCATTATCTGTGTGTGACGTACGCAGACTATATATTCACAGTAGAAAGGAGGGCCTAGTGAATCCATTGCCGCTTACAGAATCTAACTAAATGCAACACTTGAGCGGTGGGGGTCGTTATGATTAAAACAATTGTACGCGTGTAAAGACAGCGGGGGTGGAGAACTTAAGCATACAATAAGCACAATAAAGGTCACACTCAAATGCATTATCCCTGTTAATGAATCCCGAGATTTGTCTGCATTACGTAGCGATAAGCCATTCAAACGCTTGCTGGCGGTTGTAACTAAAAGTTGAAAGCTTCTGCTGATCTAAAAAAAAAAAATGTCAAGAATAGAATTAGATCACTAAATATTTCACACACAAAAATCGAGATTTTATAAGTACGTGTAATACTAAACAGGCTTCTTTGAGATCACGATATCAAAATTCGCTTGCTATTTTGGTTTTCTTTTCAAAGCTTGATTTCCTAAATTAGTTTGGCTGTCCGGTTGTGTGGTTAGTGTTTAGAACTGTCGTCTCGATGTTCCCGGGCTCGAACCCTGGCCGCCAATATCCCCGCCTTCCTGGGGGGAGGTTTCGTATAGGATAGTGTTTCCCAAGGTGGGGTATGCGTACCCCCATGGGTACGGGAAGAGTTTGAAGGGGGTACGCGTTGCACATAATCAACTATGCTGATTTTTTTAGATATCAATTTAGTTTATAAATTAAAATACAATATTATAAGTTTTAAATCCTTTTGTTATTTATTTAAGCTTTATAAACTCAAATACGGCCCTATTTTACATTTCAAGACAAATTTCTACAAGACCCGTAAATGGATAGGGATGTTACAGCTTCCGTCGACACGCCCACTTTTTCTATTGAAAAACTATGTTTCCATTTTTCCTACAATGTTATTGTTGTATCTCTAAAGCATGCAAAAAATAAACTCACTAATTGAACATTTAATTGCGATAGTTCTATTATTTTGTGTATGTAGACATACTAAGAAAAATTACTACTAAAACAAAAAAAAAGGGGGGGGGGCGAGGGGTACTCAGCGTTACAAAAATTCTAGAAGGGGTACGCATAGGTCAAAAGTTTTTGAAACACTGGTCTAGGATGTAAAAATCTTCAGTTCTGAAAGGAACATTCGAAACATATGTTAAGATAATATCACCTTCATCGCATTATACCTTTCCTCTCCCCTCCCCGACAATGTCACATCTGGCTGAGCCACTTGCCCAATCTTCCAATCGCTGTGGTTGATGTCATTTCTTACTGCATAAACACTGGCACGTGTTTTGTTTTATGTGTGTGTTAGCACGCCTGACAGCACACCATAACAACAAGCAAGAGTCATTTTGACAAAGTTTATATCAACTCACTCTGTCTGTCTGTCTGGCTAAAAGGTTTGTACACCCAATCTCGGTTCAAGCTGACATTTTTGCACAATTATTTTTTTTTTAAACTGACAGCACAAAAGTCTTTTTTTTTAATTAACCAATTAGTTAATTAATAATTGGTATTAATATATTGGGTTTAGTATCTCAAAGAAAGGAAAGAAATAGTACCTGACTGAAGTGGTGGTATAAGTTGAATTAGTTCCCTTTATAGATTGGCGTCTGAGGCGTATGACAAATTCAATTACATGACTGATCCAAACTAATGGATACATTTAATATAAGTTTTGTTGGGGGGGGGGAGTAGATTTTTTTAAATATTTTGCTTGTTGTTTTTTTAAGGAAACCGCAACTAGACCTTCTAGTATATTCAGCAGCGCCGATAAATTCACGAAAACTAAAGTATATACCATTTATTAACCATGGGGCAAAGGGATACATGGTACACGGAGCTAGAGCCGTTAGAGGGGTCCAAAAGAGTCCTTAAAATATTATCTGACAAATAGAATTAAATTGTATGAAGTTTATTGTTTGAAACAAGTCCAACCGAAGAAAGCGTATTGCCTTTCATTACTTGTACATGTAAAAAGGGTAGAAACCAGGAATGGAAAGTTGTGTAAATGTACTGATACATACAAGGGATGACTTGATTTCGTTTTAATCCCACTCATCCTACAGAAATAGGGCCCGAAATCGTATTCCCTTGCCCAGGACCTTGTGTGCCTCGCTTCGCTATATACATCTAAATGTCTAGACATAATCGTCTTTTTGTAAAGTCATAGAACGTCTTTAGATAAGTTCTTTGTGTACCAAAGTACCTTTTTTTTTTTTTCACTAAAAAATCTAAGTCAAAACGATGTCAAGTCAATGACGCCCGAACGCTCTACTGTTTCAGTAAGGTGAGTCTGCATGCCTAACAACGAAGTACATTTGATTCAATAAAATTTGAAACCAAATAATGGTTTATCACTGCAGAGCACAGGTGGTCTTGGCTATCACAAGATAACAAGGCTTGGCAATGGCTTACGTGAAGTCGAAAGGAAGGGGCGCCATTTATAAGCGTTTACACACTGTCGCAAAACAATCGAGAATGAATAAAACGGATCATCGTGAATTGAATCTATTGGGTATTTGCACACTAAAGTTAATCACGGTAATCTGTCCTTTGATTTTTTTTTAAGATCCCGTTGACGTGTTATTGTTTTTAAAAAACTAAGAACAAACAATGTCAAGGACGCCGTAATGAGAGATTACTGCTGCCAAAAAAACACTAAAATTATTTGCGCTACAAGTAAAAGAGCTTAGAACTCATAGTGCAAAAAAGAACAAATAAAAACAAACAAAATATACAAACCTCTGAAAACTATAATCTAAGGGGGAAATAATACAATTATATAAGGGGACCAAACCCCACATATTTAGCCATACCTCTAAATGCTGAAGGATTTATTTCCCTTGTTATCAAACAAAATAATTAATTAAGATCCTCTATCAGACCTTGCTATCTATGGGGCAGATGATGTGAAGGTCATCTGTTTCTTTGGGCAATGGTTAACGAGCAGGGTGTTATGTGGCCAACGACCAACCGCTTTTACTTTCCCCAAACTAAAGTCAGGTACCCATTGAGTGGACTGAGGGACACCCTTGAAATCACGAAACTCAAAATCCCATTCTTCATCGAGATTCGAACCCAGTATTCTAGTTTCGGAGGCCAAGTGCTTAACCACTGAGTCACCGAGCAAAATAATTACGACTAATTAAAAAAACGTTTTTTAGAATTTGTTGTTGGTACAAGAAATGGTTACGGGAGAAATAACGTGTTTAAAATGTGTACCAGATAGACAGATTTTGATGGTAAAAATATGCTTTGATAAAATACTTCACTAATCGATACGTCTGTATTCTACAGACCGGACATGCGTTCATGTATTAATAATCTCCAAATCTTTTATTGTGATATTTAATAGTTTGTATGTTTGGACATGATTAATGAATCAACGTAAGAAGAGGCTTTTTTTTTTTGGCAGAGTTAATCGATTTTCTTTAGACCTATTGATCTGCAAGATGTTCTACAATTTTCAGCAACTCGGAATTCCTAGATAAATGCCTAGCAGGGGGAATTCAAGTAAGGTACCTAGCAATAGACTAATAGGCTATTGATACCTTTCTAGGATGGCTGCTTGGTCGTGCGGTATGCGCACGGGACTGTCGCTCGGATTGCTCAATGGTCCCGGGTTCATACCCTGCCCGCTGCCATTCTCCGTCATGCTGCGAGATGTTTGGATTAGTAAATTATCAACTCTGAAGGAACATCCGAAACATTTTTACTGTAACCCTCCTCCGTTTTACCCCCACCCCCAGATTTCTCTACTCTTTTATGGGAAATTGCTATGCTTTTTTAAAAAAAAATATTTGTTTAGCAGTTCAGCAATCTCTTGCGTGTAACACCATTCTCTCCCCTCCCAATAAGCTTTTTATTCCATAACTTTTTTTTTATCATAAATAAACAAAATAAACAAGTTTATAGAATAAAGGAAAGCATACTAATAGACCAGTATTTCCCAAAGTGGGGTACTCGTACCCCCAGGTGTACGGGAAGGGGGTACGCGTTGTACCTCATTAAATATGTTGATTTATTGTATTTTGTTATTCTTTTAAAATAAATTAGTAATAAGTTTTAATTCACATTCGTTAATATTATTTGCTTTCATATTTATACAAACTCAAAATCGGTATTATTATACATCTTGAATATAAATATCTAAAAGATAGGGTAAAAATATAAATAGCGATGTTTTTCAAGGTCAAGTAAGATCCCATATTGTTTTAATACTTTCAATGAAAGTCAGATATGTACACATTAGTCCCCCAATTGAATAAGTAATAAAGATTATAGTTTTTGATGTACCAATAAACATGGCATTATAGAATTGATTCGTCGTGTGGAGGGGTACACACAGGTCAAAAACATTTGGGAAACACTGTAATAGACCCACGCCAAAAGAGCAGAAAACCACATCTCTTTCTAAACTAGTCTCGATGCGGATTTCACATTGTCAGCTCAAGTCTATAATTGGCTTTGTTTCTGCTAATGAGACGAAATCCCATTCAGGACAACGACAAACCGCCAAAACCTCGTGGCCAATTATTCGACAAACGATTAAGTTGCTTGGATGCAAAACACACGCAGTCATTAAGACTTCCAACATAAACACTTCAGGCCGGGCCAACACGGCGGCTGACCCAGATAGTTAGGAAGAAGGGGGGAAATGCGCTCGTTCCGTCATGACATTGGGGACAAACAAGCTCATTAATACAGCGGCGACATTGGCCGTGAAGATTAAAACATTGTCATACGCATGTGCATGCAATGCGATGAACAGCAGAAAATATTGCAAGACAGGCTCTAGACTGCAACCCACATGGGAAGAGAGAGGCTGAGAGACCAAACAGGATATCAGAAGACCAAGAAGCAAAGATGGTATGATGGAATTGCCCAGGCGGAGTAGCACTGGTGACCCCTATGCTCCAGTTGAAGTCAAAAGGACTAAGTCAAGTCACCTGTTTTCTTATTAAATAATCAAAACACAAACCCAAAATAATATATCATAATATCATGAAATTTGGTTTTCCTATAGTTTCTATCTAGACGGACGGACGGACAGTATCACAGACAGAACACAAACTACTAGTGGCTTTCTTCCTTTCGGTGGGGGCCACTTATTATATCAGTGTTTCTCAAACTGTGTGCCGCGGCACCGCCGAAGATCTGCAGGTGTGCCGCGGGAGTTTTCAGAACGCCACACGTGCAACGTTACACAGGTCTGCCTACTATTAAATTTTTATTTTACGTTGCGATGACATCTCCACTTGCAACGACTAGTAAAATTAGTGGGGCGCTCCATTATGATGGAAAGGGGTGTTAGCTCTTCAGGTTATGGAATTGTCCACTATACATATATGATATATATAATGACTAAAAGTTGGCCGCCTTAGCAGTCGCACAGCAGTTCTTGAATTGGTAATGATAATAATAAGCGCTGTGTTTCATGTAAATTTGTTAGGTGTATGCTAATAATAACAAATTATCAATAGGTCTTATTCATTGCTATCTATAGAGAAATACGTTTGCAAGAATGAAACATCGGATATGGTTTCATATCTTCTTGACCTGAAGAATCTCCCATTGCCATTTTGTCTGATCTGCAATGCAACTCTGTCGAATGAGGCGCTTGTTTCAAGCAAATTGAAGAGACACTTGGAAACAAAATATCCAGCTGTTAAAGCGCAACCGAAGAAATACTTTGAAAACATCAACGCTCAACAAAATAAACAAGCTAAGAAACTTAGGAAGTACCTAAAGCTGCCAGAAAAGGGATTGATAGCAAGTTATAAGGTTGCTCAGTTATTAGAAAAACGCAAGAAAGCACACACAGAGGCTGAATCAGTCATTGCACCAGCTTTAGCAATAATTGTTGAAACTATCCTTGGACCCGATGCCTCCGAAAAAGTTAAAAAAGTTCCTTTGTCAAATGATACTATCTCGCGAAGAATTGAAGACTTATCGTCAGATTTACAAGATCAAATCTGCGAACACTTCGACGTGACTGACGATGAAGTGTCTCTGCTGTGGTCGCTTCAAGTTGATGAATCCACTGACGTTAGCGGCAAAGCCCAGCTACTAGCCCGAAAATTCTGGACACTTTGACACTCCTGCAGTCAGCATTGCAGCATTACTTTCCAACAGTTGGAAGTAATGAGTATGGATGGGTCAGCTTTCCATTCGGAAACAATGAAGCTACAAATCTGACAACTGAAGAAGCAGAGCAGCTCGTTGATTTAAAAAACGATGCAGTTTTTAAGTCAAGTTTTGCCGAGAAAAGCATGGATGTGTTTTGGATTTCAATCAACAAGTTATATCCTGCAATCAGTTTAAAAGCAATCAAAATAATTCTTCCATTTGCATCTTCATGGTTTTGTGAGTTTGGATTTTCAGCACTGATTGAAATCAAATCTAAGAAAAGAGAGAGACTTCTTACAATAGACGATGAAATGCGAGTTTGTTTGTCGACTCTGGAGCCTCGATTAGATCGCATTTGCTCTAAAAAAAAAAAAACAAGCACACCCTTCACATTAAATGTAATACTTAAAAACGGGTAAAATCTTTATTTATTTTTATTATAAAACAACTGTGTTGCTCTTCGTGGTGTGCCGCGAAATTTTAGAGTTTTTTTACTGTGCCGCCAAACAAAATAGTTTGAGAAACACTGTATAATATGGATTGCATCGAAGGATCAATCCTACACGGAGGAGAATAAAACAGAACATTCATTGAATCAGAAAAGGTAAGTTCCCTTTAACTCTTTCTCTCCTAACTGACGATACCAGCGTTGATTCCACCAGAATGTGGTAAATAATTACGGAGAGAAAGAGTTAAGACTTTACAGTACTTGGAGAAGATGTTTTAACGGTTAACGAACGTATGCGGTATGTAATGAAGTCAAACGTTCAATAGTGCAGTACCTACATAAGGTAGTATATTTTGAAACAATAATAAGGCCTACAGGTCGCTAAAGCATTAAAGATGGACGAGCCCGTTAGCTCGTGTGTCTCTATGGTGACGGTGGGAAGAGGTTAGCTATGCAATGTGAATGATGCAAGATAAACGGAATTGACGTCAGCTATCTTGCTATCTTGGTTGGATAGACGACTCCAGACCGCCAGACTGAAAAGACGTGTTTGTGTACTTAGATTTTGTTCAGAATACCATTTTATATTATTTATAAACATCTACAGTATTTATTTCATTTCATCACAAGTTGAATTTGGTTATATTGTAATAAAAGTTAAATTTAGTTTTGTTCACTGCTAAGTCCGCCTCTGATTTCTGGAAGATGGTTTTAGCCCTTAAAAAAAAAAAAAAAAAAGCTTGCTATAGAGTTTTTTACGTAACGGTAATTATGTCATTTATATTTTAGGAAATATTTTCAACATAAACACGGTGACAAAGTCGGCAACTTTTGGATTAATCGTGCTCGTAACTTTATCGCCACAGCGACCTACAATTAACCCTTAAAACGCGTATGGTAGTTTAGCCTCTAAACATCAGAATTGTGTATGCACTCATTGTAAAATAATTAAACACCGTGGTGTTTATCGAAAGTGAAACCATTAATCACGAACTGCCTTTTCTTATCATTGTATTAAAAATGGTTTATATGTACATGCCTGCATTCATGCATAAAATATACATACTTCATTTTAAAAACAAAAAGGGCACGATTTAGAAAATCCAAAAGTAGCGTTTGCACATTGAACGTATGAACATATTTTAAACATTGGGAACATCACACTGAGATTGGAGTTACAGATATACGGAGTGTTACAAAGATACGACCATGAATATCTCTAAAATACTTTTTTCCTCTTGTTTTAATTAAATTGGCTAATATGTATATATTTGCATAAGATATACATAATTAATTTCAATAACAAATGAGTAGACTTTTAGAAAAAAATCTTTAATAACATTTGCATCTATTTGGGGACAAAAGGAAAAGCGCAATTAATGTTTAAGAAAGTATAGATATATATATACATGTGCATAAAATGTATACAGAGCTAGCTTATAAAAAAAAAAAACTTTAAGAAGACCGGAAGTAGCAGTTACAATATGAAAGCCATGGTGTACTTTAATAGAACTTTCAATCATCAGTTGGTTAAAACCTAAACTTGACAAATGTGAGATAGAAGTTTTTGTTTTGTTTTTTTTCTGACGGTAGAGGCTTTAAAAAAAGTGTTAAGTGTTCATTGCTATGTGGACCTACATAAAAATGGTGTTCGGAAAATCCGATTTGATAAAATGGAATTCGACTCCAAGTGTTATGGTTCACTGCAGCCACGCCACATTGCCAGAAGTGAAATCTCAAAATGTAACACGGTTTTTTTTTTGTTATACAATCAATATATAGTAGTATATATTTGGCTACACACAGAGAGGGGAGTGGGTGATTCTCCTCCACCTACAAGGCCCAGACAGTGCTAATTTAGAAGAGATAAAGGAAATAGTAGGTGTTTTTTTTTCTTTTATTCTACCCAATACGTTTTAAATAAAAGAGAAATGCAAAAGCTGTATAAGTACAAAATGATTGAGATATATATATAACTCGAGCCTAAAATTAGAGATAGTATTGGCTATGTTGGGGAGGGGTAAAGAAGGGGTAATAGAATTTACGGGCCTAAAGTATGTGTGTAAGGGGGAGGGGGAGGAGGGCACGAATATCAGCTACAAAATTTCTCCCAAGTTGTGTATCTTAGACTATGTGAAATGTTGAACGCTAATAAAACACAGAGGTTCTTTTCTTTCGGGGGGGGGGGGGGGGGGGGGGGGAGGCGAACAATTTAATGTCAAGCTAGCTTATCAGTTTGTCCATGACAATAGCACACATAGCTATGTCAGGTCAGAGAAAAACCAGTTGACATAGAAAACGGAAACTCCCCCCCCCCTTTTTTTTTCTTTAAGAGAAAGAGTATAAGAGATAAGTGAAAGAACGCGAGCCGTTTCATCCTCCTGCTTGTACACGCGCACTATCCTCAGAGAGCGCCTCATCCTGTCTGGCAGCAGGGGTGTGTGTGTGTGTATGTGTATGGGGAGGGGGATCAAGACGTGGACATAAAGAACGTTATTGTTGTTTTGTTTCGTTGTTTCTTTCACAACTTGTTATACTTTTTGTTTCGCACGGGGAAGCGGTAGCTGTGTGCATCTAGTGGCACTTTGTGTGCATCTTGTAGCACTTTGTCCACAATTTTTCGACATCTAGATGGTTGTTGGGGTAAACAGAGGATAGTCACTTGGAGGAGGATAGCGACTCGTATAACTACAGCTGACCTTTTTTTTTTTTAAGATTATAATAATATGGTCATTCCTTCGAGTCCGAAGATTAACGAGGAGCACAGTACAGTATTCCACGCGACTACCCAGCCCCAGCTGTGACCAACATATTTTGCCACATCCAGCGCAGAAATAACAATTGTCCGGCGGTGGTCGATTTGGCTTCTCTCCTCTGTCCTCGGCAGTGGATTTTATTTTGGTCTCAAGCGTGTAACCCGCGGCATTTGTAAGACCTCCAGCTGTTTTGTTTAGAAGCCACCTGCAGCCAGGTGCTTTCTTCTGTGTCAGTTAAAGCAAGTTGGCGCCTAAGCTGGTCTTTAAAGCGTTTCCGTGGGGCACCTCTGTTACGTCGACCATCTTTCATCTCACCAAAAAAAAAGACTGCTTTGGCATACGGTCGTCCCCCATACGGGATACGTGCTCCGCCTAGCGTAGCTACCAAACTATCTAGGGAAGATTTGAGTAACATTACAAAAAGTAATGAAAGACCACAAACAATTTCACAGGGCTGGATTTTTTTTTTTTCAAATAAGATTATTCAAATATTACTCCAAATGTAAACCAACAACACACTATTCGCTTTAGGAAATAAAAGAAGAAAGTTTTCTCCCTTATGACCTTAGGGATGGCTTGGAATATTTAATTAAGATTTACCTTAGTCTGTAATCAATGGTTAAGGTGGGTAACACGTGATTACCAGTGCCAGAAATTACTTTTATTTTTCTTAGAACTGACGAACAGAGGAAATGATATCGGAAGTAAAAAAAAAAATGAAATAAAATCCAACTCTTCAAGTCAGAGCTCCAGTACCGGGTACTTAAGTGAGGGAGGAGAGACTCGTCTACGAGTCCACACGGACAGCAAACGATGTAGACCTTGCATTTGGCAATGAAGAATAATAGGCCCGGCCATGCATAACCACCAAAAAAAAAGTTAATCGTTATGACTGAACAGCATTTAGACTTAAGACAGAAGTCACCACTTAGGATCTTAACAGCCACACCTTAAGTTTGATAAAGCTAAGGAATTGAATGTTGGTTTTGCTCATATCTGTCTGTTATTTCACCAAAAAAAAAACTTTTTAAAAAAAGGAGGGAAAGCACCACACAATCACTGACATATCCCTTAATACTGCAAGGCTTATTTCCCTTTTTCAACATAAACAAAATTAATGAATTGCCATTAATTGATTAACTACTTGGTGTTTTTTTTTTATTCTTTTATTGACCTCGGCTATGAATAATGGACCTCGTTCACCCAATGGTAAACAAACAACATTTACCACGTGATTCTCTATTACGATCTAATTTTAATACACAATGGCGATTACGTGACAGTTTTTTTTTTCCGTTGTTTTATCAATATTATCACGTGACTAAATGTTGTTTGTTTACGATTGGTGAATGAGGTCCATTGTGCAAAAATTTCAACTGTATCCGAGAATAGGAAGTGGGAGAAATAAAAGTGTCAAAGAATCCAGCCAGCCAGACAGAGTTAATAAATAAGCTTTGTAACTAGCCACCTCTTTCTATCTGAAGGTAAGTAAAGTTCCCATTTCAGACCTTGGGGTCTATAGGCCAGATGATGTAAAAGTCATCTGTTTCTGTGGACTACGGTTAACGAGGGTGTCAAGTGGCCAACACAACGACCAACTTTTCCATAACTATTGTCAGGGTGGATTCAGAAGCGCCCATAGATCCCGAAATTAAAAATCCCAGTCTTCACCAGGATTCGAACCCGGGACACCCGGTTCGGAAACCAAGCGCTAAACCGCTCAGCCACCGCGTCTCCTCTAACTAAAGGACATAGAGGCAAAAACTCACACAATGATCTTGTCGTAAAAGAGCGGTACGTTTGTGTTCGGAGCTACTAAGCATCACAGACTACAGAGTCATGAGAACGTCACACAGCAGACTACTATAGCACCAGAACCTAATCGGATCAAATCAGACTCGATGTCAGTCAAGAACGTCACGATCGGACAGAGTAGCTCTTGAGAGTCAGGACTTTAAAAAAAAACAAAAAACAGGCGCTTGGCTAGATCGAGACCCCAAGTGTGGGTAGCACACAATGGAAAACAGTTTCTATGCCTCATTTCATTTTCTGTTCTGCTGAGTACATTGGACCAATTGCACCATTCTTATTTCAGGAACGCCAAAGATTGCGTGCTTAAATACTTAACATCAAGTACTCAGTAACAGACACTCATTAGAGGTGAAGTAATTAGTATTCCTAATTCGCTGATGTGTCGAGATATCAAGATTGCATCATAACACATACGGGGACATACACACAGAAACACACACATATATTTGGTGAGCTGGGTCAAACCTGTCCAGGAATAAATCGTATTCTATAAATAGAGGCTGCAATGTGACATTTCCTCGCAAAGGTTAGTCTAGATGCGGTAAAGGAGGGTGGATTTGGGCTTCGCTTATATAAAAGGAGAGGACAACTCAAAATGACATTGAACATAGATGTTTCTTTTTTTTTTTTTATATAAAAAGAAACAATTTAATGTAATCTCCCTTTTGAATATGCAATTATGAATCAAGTTTATGACACATAACATGGAGCATTTTGCTTAAAGACAATTCAACCCCATGTGTTCGCCTCATAACGTAGACAGGAAGCTGACAAGGGTAACTACTCTAAATTACTCATTTCCTGTTGTAATGCATAAAAAATATTTTATTGAGTTGAAAAAAAGACATACACACACATTTAGATAACTTATGTGGTGGAGTAATAACTAAATAATAACTTTTTGGGATGTTATTTAGGCTTCAGATGATGTCAAACAATGAATGTATTCTGATTTTGCTTTCTATTTTTAGCCATGCTCTACGTACACGCTAAGAGAGGAGCAAGGTGAAGCCGATGAGAGCAGACGACAGGGCTGAGAGCAGACGACAGGGCTGTGAGCCGACACCATTTGGAGCAACACGGAGACAGAAGTGATTTGATGGTGCTCGGGGCAGAAGTGATTGGGGGGGGGGGGGGGGTAGAAGTGACTTGATGGTGCTAGGAGACAAAAGAGATTTGATGGTGCTGGGAGACAGAAGTGACTTGTTAGTGCTAAGAGACGAAGTCTCTTTTATAGTATTAGTGACTTGATAAAGCTGGGAGACGAAATTGACTTGATAATGCTAGGAGAAAGAAGTGACTTGATAGTGCTAGAAAGACGAAGTGACTTGTTAGCGCTAACAGACGAAGTGACTTGATAGTACTAGGATACAATGTGACTTGATAGTGCTAGGAGACAATGTGACTTGATAGTGCTAGGAGAATGAAGACTAGATAGTGCTAGGAGACAAAGTGACTTGTTAGTGCTAGGAGATAGAAGTGACTTTATAGTGCTAGGAGAAAAAAGTGACTTGATAGTGCTAGGATATAGAAGTGACTTGTTAGTGCTAGGAGAAAGAAGTGACTTGTTAGTGCTAAGAGACGAAGTGACTTGATAGTGCTAGGAGACGAAGTGACTTGTTAGTGCTAGGAGAAAGAAGTGACTTGATAGTGCAAGGAAAAAGAAGTGACTTTATAGTGCTAGGAGAAAGAAGTGACTTGATAGTGCTAGGAGAAAGAAGTGACTTGATAGTGCTAGGAGAAGATGAAGTGACTTGTTAGTGCCAGTGAAGAATAAAGATATGGTGGGGGCAGGGGGTAGCAAGACCTCAGTTCTGAGAGTTGGTAACATAGTGATGATTGGGATAGTGTGAGATATTGGTGCTGGAAGAGAAGGCAATGCATTGACAAAGTTAAGCAATACTGGATCATGCTGGTGAGATAAAGGGACTGGAATAAGGTAATAACATAAGTATGGTAGGGGAAAACAAAATATAGATGGCATGGGATACTTGAAATACAGGTGAACTTCTGGCTTACCTTACAAGTAGAGACAAAGTCAAAGGCTCAGCATTTCAAATAAAGGAATTAGGAGAGTCTTCCATTTAAAATAGTTGAAACGTAAACAAAAGGTAAACTCTTTCTTTTGTTTTAATATTTTATAGATAAATATAAGTTACTGCATACGTTTTGGGTGAGGTACTTTAATTACATCAATTAAGATGCGGAATGTGTGGCTAAAAACCAATTGGTTACATATCAAGGGGGCTTGAGTTCTAATCCCAATTCGAGTGGTGTGTTTGCTGAGCGACTGAAGCCTTCCAGATTCACCCTCTCTCATCGCTGGTCCACCAATGAGATATCACCATAGCCCAATGAGCCTTCTATAAGCATGAAAGTTGTGCTACACAAAAGCAAATTTTGTTAAAAAAATTAATTCTACTAATATTTATGTCTCTTAAAGTACTGGAAAAAAAATATATTTGCCAGCCTCAGTTTTAAACATAAGTGATTCAAATTGTAAGCACTTGGAAGTTTGTCATAACATCATGAATCATTACAAGTACATCAAGCTCGTCCATCTGAAGTGTTTCATAACACAATACAAAAGTGAATGTTGTTACACCATGATTTTTGAGTCGCTTGTTTAAAATAATGTAATTACTCTATTTGAAAGAAAATCTGTTTAAATTGACTTTTATTTTTATGTACAATATTAATTTAATTTTTCCTTCAAGATCAGCAAAACATTCTGTATTTTTTGTTAAAGTGTCCATTTTAATCAGATCTAGATTAGATTATGACTAAAAAAAATATAATTATAAATTCACAGTTTATAAGTTCTTTAAATACACTCTACCATGTTTATATATATATATATATGTAATCTAATATATAAAGCAGAAAGTAAGGCGTATGTATGTATATCCCGCATAGAAATCATAACAGTTTGACCAATCTTGATAAAACTTGGTATAAATGTTCCTTAGATCATGGCAGAGACCGTAGTTTATGTTTAATGTCCTTAACAATACAAAAAGTAAATAATTGTATTTCTATTAAAAAACAAAACTTTTAAACATTCTCCATGTTTAACATAGATCTAAATTCCAACCAGTAGATCAGAAGTACCAAAACTAAGGCCTGCAGGCTGCGGGTCATGTCCTGCTAGTATATATATATATATATTGTTAAGTTCTCTACTAATCAGGCCTTCTGTAAACACTGCTAAACACACATGAACACATCAAGAACTTATGACAAGGCTCCAAATAATCTATCTATCTATACATACATACATATAATTAAATGGTTATATGTTACATGGTATATATTATATAGAATTATCTATCCATCTGTATAAAATTATAAATCCCCAGTTTATAAGTTGTTTAAATACAATTATTATCATATTTATAGATAGATAGATTGTATCATATAACCATTCAATTTAGAATATATCAAGAAATTATTTCTAGATCTATAAATCCCAGTTTATAAGTTTTTAAATATAATTATTACTGTATTTATAGATAGATTAGATAATATAATATATATATATACCATATAACCATTTAATTTAGAACATATCAAGCAATTATGTCTAAGTCTAGTCAGTCAAGTAAGGAGAGAACTGAGTCTGAGACAGATATATCTATTCTATATAGAGAGAGATCTATAGAGTCTAGTCTAGAAATTTTAAAAATCAAGATAGAGATCTAATCTATAATAAAATGTATAGATTAAAATAGAATATTGAATATAGATCTAGATTAGATCAGATCTACAATAGTCAATATGAATAATCTACATCTAAAAGCAATCTAGCTAGATCTAGAATCAGATCTAAATCAAGAGGTCTATGTATACTAGCGTTACTAGATCTAGAATGACTAGCACTAGATTTGACTTCATTTGACTAGATCTACTATCTAGATCTATAATCCCACTATGTCTATAGTATTATAAATACTATAATCAGTAATAGATCTAGATTCTAGAATAGATCTAGATCTATATATGCATAGATGATATTAGATTCATAAGATCTAAATCTAGATAGAATTCTAGATCTAGATCTAGCTTGGCTTAGAATATTAGATCGACTTTAAAATTAGTTTTACCTGAAACAATTTTAATGGCATATAGTATACTATAGTCTTATAGATTATAGTTTATAGTCAATAATAGTCTAAATCTTGATCTAGATTCTATATTTATATAGATCTAGGTCTAAATTCTAGATCTATACCTATAATGCCGCATAGATCTATACGTTCCATAAATCCTACATGAAATTCTTTCCTTAGTCTCCAGGAATGCATCCAGATAGATCTAAATGCATGCGATACTGATAACGTCGACTAGCGAACAACACAACACACACACTTCATAAGTTCACAGCCTAAAACTCAGTTGATGACAGCGAACTGAAATATGTCACTTTTTTACTCCATATTGGAATGACTCCAGAATTCTGATTAATTAATCCAATTAATAAACTACTTGAACACTTTTTAAAACTTATTATACTCTGTAGACAAAACTAAAATGACAAATACTCTCATGAAATCCAAAATAGGGAACTACTGCTTTACGACTCGGCCATTGCGCTGACGTCATAAGCACACTCCTTACGTTGTTTTTTTTTATCGGCAGCTAGTTTACATTACGACACACTCAAACCACAACCGTGTAATAATGTAAATGCAATTTTTTCCTTTCACAGTTAATTCCCTTAGTGACCGTCATGTAGGATAAAGGATAATGGCACTGTCAGAGATTGAAATATGACTTTTTTTACCAACCTTATTTATTTACATTTCTGTTTCTATAGAAGTCTACACGATTTATTTTTTTTATTGTTCAACACGTAAGAAAGCCGCTGTGTGTTCGTGTTTTCTGTTGAGTCATTTTTTAGATATCGCCAACTGCACTCCTCATTAATCTTCGGACTCGGAGACAAGCCTTATTGTTATTATTGAAAATTTCACATTGTTAGTTCTTGATTCTACATTTTTATATCTAACACAATGTAGCTGTTATTTCGGCGTCATAAATAAGTAGATTCTTTTTTTTTTATTCCTCCTATTAACTTGCAAGTTCTTCTGGACGAGTATTTTGGAAAAGGCTCTAACGCAGGCATGGGCAACATTAAAAAAAACTTACTATGACGTGAAGGGCCGCAGCCAAAAATCTGTTTTAAAAAAAACCTAGCCTACTAGTTTTATGTAAATTAGAAACATAACAATAGAATAAAATAGTTAATGGAATAACAGTCTCAGCTAAATTTGTAGTATAATTTCGTTAGTGAAAAATCACTATGATTATTAGGCCTACGCATTAATATCGTTGTCGTGATGCTTGACATGTTTTTGGGGATAGAAGTTTATTAATGTCAAGTTGCAGTTTGTTTGCCACTGACACTTTCACCACTGATGACAAATTTTGATAAGATAATCTCGAACGCTGATGTGTTTTTTGTTTGTTGTTGTTGTTTTTTTTTTTGTAGGTTTCGTTATGAAAAAGAGCTGCCCACAGAGATAACTGCTTAATTGCAAACAAAGCAATAATTCTGGCTGCAACTTTCCGCAATTCAACGTACCGTTCATGTATATAACTGCAATGTGCACTTTTTGCTCAGCCACTTCTATATACTTCGTTTTCAACAAAGAATCTGACTGCAATTCTATCAGCTCTGGTTGTACATTAGCAGCATTTTCAGGAGCAAATGAAAATGGAGATACAAACATTGAAAATTCTTGCTCCTATGAAAAGAAGTCACGAAAACGGTCATTGAAAGCATGTAATAAAGGTTTTATGTTTATAACGTATATAACAAATGTTGCAGGCGTATTTAATATTTTTTAGTTCCTGTCTCGTTGAGAAGTGAACAAGGTTTTCTCTTGATAGGCCTACTTAATTATCCACAGTCGTAACTTTGCTTAAAATCACTTCACATCACACGCAGTTGTGACAATTTTGTCTTTATCTTGAAGTTTCAAATTCAAGACTTGCAGGTGACCGCAGTGAGATCAACTACAAAGCCTGAACCCTTTCGTCAGTTTGGAAATGTTTAACAACCTTTCATGTTAAAAAACAATACAACTTTCTAACGCAAGGAAGTTGATTGTTACGTTTTAGATTTTTTTATATTTGCAGTAAATATTTAACCTGATAATTAGTGGGAACTGTGAAACGCTTAATAATTTAAAATTATTTTGATAATTTTTGAGGTGGCCAAGCCTAATTTGTTACAGTCAAAACTCTGGTTTGACTGTTATAATTTTTCAAAGTACAATCATCTTAAAAATAAATCTAGCTTACATTTTTAGCGGCCCCCGAAAGGGGAAAAGACGCTATTAGTTTTGTGTGGAATGTCTGTCAGTCCGTCCGTCCCGATTAGGTCTCGTAAACTAGAAAAGATAGTGAAAATACGACATCACAATATTTTAGGCCATTTTAAAGTTCTGATGCAACGGCTACTTTTTTCTTTTCTGAAAGCGAAAGATCAAATTTTTAAAATCATTTATGGAAGCAGTTTGTTTTTTTTTTCATAAAAATGCACCACTTTTACAACTATTCACTATTAATAGTAACAAACACGGGAGGCTCTTTAGTAAGGGATAGCAACTTTCCATGTTTTAACGCATTTATGCCAATGGCATTAGACTTTTTGTCAAAATTTTTTTTTTTTACATTTGTTTTGCTAAGTTAAGTAAGTCCTGCCATACTAACTAGACTTATGGATAGAATTTAATTCTGATGTTCCTTCTGAAATTATTGAAACCTGCCTTTTTACCTGCCTAGGTGGAACACTTCGGGGGCTCATTTTGAGTTTGTGCTTCCACACAAGCTGTCTTTGTAACTTTGTTTAGTTTTTTTTTACTTTGAACACGCCTTCGGATAGAATTACCACACTGGACTTTCTTAGTAGGCCTATGCAGTAAAAGAGTTAAATAAAGAGACGTCCATAAATATCATGTAGAAATCATGATCTGGACTGTTTAACAGAAGAACCTGATTGTGCAAAGCTCACAGGAAAGACTCCATGCAATACTGAAGCACAAGAAATAAATATGAAACGCGGTAGCTGAGCTGTAAAGCACTTGGTCCTGGGTTCAAATCCTGGGATTTTATTATTTAGGGATTTGGGCGCCCCTGAGTCCACCCAGCTCTAACGGGTACCTGACATTAGTTGGGGAAAGTAAAGGCGGATGGTCGTTGTGTTGGCCATATGACATCCTTGTTAGCCGTGGGCCACAGAAACAGATGACCTATACATCATATGCCATATACATCACAAGGTCTGAAAGGGGAACTTTACTTTACAATAACTATTAATAGAATGAGAAATTACAGACCCCCATCGGCATCATAGTGGAGTTAAGTAAAAAAAAGTTTGTTTTGTGTTTTGCTTTTTTAGCGGCCCCCGAAAGGGAAATAGACGCTATTAGTTTTTGTGTGATCTGTCCGTCCCGTTTATTTTTTTTTTTACAAATGTAACTACTACATTTACAAAAAAAAATTACTTTTTTTTTAAGACGAAAAATCTATTTAAAATGCATAAATGTGGAACATAATTTAAAACCAAAAATTAATAAGTAGTTTTCCATATTATCGCGTAAACTGCGCGGCATTGCAGACAAATAACAAGGAATTTTTTTATTTTTTTTTTTGAGGCTTTGAATAAGAGATTGACCCTTTACAAAAACAATTAGATCAGCTATAGGCCTACCCAATCTTGGGAAAGGCTTCGGGAATCAACATGAAGAAAAATCAGGAGCTGGCGACCCTAAGGCAGTTTGCAGCACCCAGTGCTACTATCTGGCAGAACCTGCGACGCCGCTGTCCCCAAACTATTGGCTCTGCCGTTCCTTTGGATACATCAGCTGCATGGAGGGGGGGGGGGGGAGAGTGATGCGTGGGCGACATCGTTCCGACCACAGCTAATTCCCAGGCATTCATCCAATTTCCATGAGATGATCCATAGTCACTTCGCTACTGAACAGTTAGACCAGGTTCACATCTAACTTCACCTTCTTTTTCACCAATCCTTTGGTCTGCTGGACCGTTGGGGCACCACACAAGATCTGTCAACCTTCTTTCTCCACTCTTTTCTGTCATTTGCCTTTGAAAGAATTTCATTCTGATATTATTTCTGAAAATATTGAAACCAGCCTTTTTATCTGCCTGGGTGGACCACTTCGGAAGCCGATTTTTTGAGTTTGTGTTTCCACACAAACTGTCTTTGTTACCTTGTTGTTACTAGTTTTAAATCTGAAGTACCTCAGGGAAAGATTTATGTGTGTTTGTAAGACCCACTTCACTTTTTACAAAAGAAAAAGGTTAGCCTCGAGTCCTACAATAGGAGTGAATGCATTTATGAAGATAAATTATAAGGGAATTACCTATTTTGATACATTTGGATCTAACGGAGCCCCTCTTTCATTCAAGCACACCTGATTCTTGTTTAACATTTGTTGTGCTACAAAGTATGCTCCTATTTGTCTACCTTTTTTCTTCCACAAACAAATTTACTGGTCCAGAGTGCCCTAAAAGTATATTAACCGACAACCACATGCATAGAACAGCCAAAAAATAGTTTTAAAAAAAATGGACTACAAACACAAAGTTAATGTCTTATTATTTTTTCTTAATCAATCACAGACATTGCAAACATAACTTAAACTTCACATACACATTTCTTTTAAGATTATCTTTTTTAAAAAATGTCAAACAAGACATTATGTTGTATGTCAAAGAAGACATTATGTTGTATGTCAAAGAAGACATTATGTTGTATGTCAAAGAAGACATTATGTTGTATGTCAAAGAAGACATTACGATTTAAGTTGAACATTCTATTCTCATTCTAGCTCTGTGTGTTTTAAAATCAACAAGATAACTTACTAATATTAACTTTTTGTGTTGTGTTTTCCAAAATATGTAACGTTGATGAAATGTATAATTTATTACATCTAGAGATAACCAGCCTTTCAAATAGATGTTTAAACAAATATCTACATTAAAGTCTATAAGCAAAGCAATGTAATGCCAGTTGATTTTTTTTTATCAACATGCATGTTTTAAATAAGAGTAAAAGGTATTTGAAAATTTATTTAACTATAAAAAAAAATAATTTTTGCTATTTGCACATCTCTTGTATTTTTGAATTACACACATTTTTACCCTCACACTGATATATTTAGATCATGACATTCACCAAGTCAACATCACTGTCAAAAACACAAAGTCAAAAATGAATACAGCCTAATGAATCATTATTTTTTTTACACTAATGACCAAACAAAACAAAACAAAAAAAATCTTCACTGGGACAATTCATTAAAATAATATATAGGAGACATCTGAATCCTAACCAAATTATTGGGCACAAGAACTATACATAAAATAGAAGGGGGTGAATTCTCAGCAAACAGAAGGACAGAGTAGTCAACTGTGGCACATTACGGGGCTTCATAGTTTTGAGTATCTCATGGGTATACACATTTCACTGAACAAACTTGACAAAACTCCCCAATCATGAGACTAATTTCATATGATAGAAAGTGTTTTTTTTTTTTAATATAATTTTACAAGATAGGCTTTTGTCTTGTCTGTTTTTACTAGAACATTTCCATTTGAATTAAAGTAACCAGTAGCGTTACCAGCTTGTGGAAATCTTCATAACAAAATGTTTAAAAAAAAAAAAAAGACTTCTAATTCAAAGTCAGTTATTTATATTTAATACTAGCATTTCTCTATACTTAATAATTTAAGCTAACACATTTGTTACTGTAGTTTGGAAACCCAAAAATGTATATGATTTCATATTTTTTCCATTCCTTGAAACTATGATAAAACAAGGTTACAAAGACAGTTTGTGTGGAAGTAGTCCACCCAGGCTAGGTAGCAATATTTTCAGGAAGAACATCATAATGAAATTCTATCAAAAACAAATGACAGAGAAGAATGGAGAAAGAATGTTGACATCTTGTGTGGTGCCCCAGCTGTCCAGCAGACCAAAGGTTAGGTGAAAGTGAATATGAAGTTAAATGTGAACCTGTTTAACTGATGTCTTATAATGAATATCTAATTGATCTAATTGTTTTGTAAAGGCTCAATCTCTTAAATCCTAAAAAAAAAGACAATAACATTTCGTTAAAAAAAATAAAAATTCCTTTAGTTAAGTGTTCTATGGTTGTGGTGTAGCACTGCAGTTCACGCGAAAATATGAAAACCTACTTATTAATTGTTGTTTTAAATTATGTCTTATATGCATACTACATAGATTTTTTTCTCTTTAAAAATAAGTAAACATTATTTTTGTGTAAATGTAGTAGTTAGTAGGATTTTCACTATCTTTTGTTGTTTACGAGATCTAAATGGGACAGACATTTCACACAAAACTACTAGCGTCTTTTCCCCTTACGGGGGCCGCTAAAAATTGTTCACCTTCAATATTGGGTCGCAAACATTTTTAAAAAATTAAACTAGTTCTCTGTTTCATTAGGAAAGAAAAATGTCGTTCATTATTTAAATCAAAAAAGAAAAAAAAATAAATAAAATGAAATTTATAAAATATGAAATACAAATTCAACCTGGATTAAACTTACAACAAAAACTACAAACTTTTACTATTCTAGCTATCACTTTTTGTTGTACAGCTTATTTTGTCTTTTTCACTTTACAAATTTTTTTTTTGTCTTCTGTTGTACTGATAAATATTATCAAGCAGAGGGATGCATGGTGGTAATGCACTTGGCTCTCGAACCAGAGGTCTCAGGTTCAAATCCTTGTGAAGACTGGGATTTTTAATTTAATTATCTTAGGGCGTCTCTGAGTCCACCAAACGCTAACGGGTACCTGACATTAGTTAGGGAAAGTAAAGGCGGTTGGTCGTTGTGCTGGCCACCCTTGTAACCGCGGGCCACAGAAACAGATGACCTTTACATCATCTGCCCCATAGATCACAAGGTCTAAGCATGGAACTTTTTTAAGAGAGTACAAACACCACAGGAATTTTAATTATCCAGAAAAAAGTTTGAGTTTTTATAAAGAACTCAGCCTTTTTTAACATCTATAATCAGCAAGAACAAAGCTGATTAACAGTGTGCCATGTCATAGATAAACAGTACATTTTTTTTTTTGCCTTGCATTCTCCACAATAAATTTGCAAACTGCTAAACAAACAAAAAAATACCAGCACATCAACTAATATAAAAACCTTTCAACTAAACTAACATATACAATTGAAGACCACAAGACGCAGTCTTCGCAGAATTGAAGTGGATGGATCCTATTTACAAGGATAACACATAGTCTGCACAATGAACCACATTGTGGCAATCCACTGCTAGGTTTACCCAAAATTGCCTTCAAATCATTAATCAAATAAGACAGTAATTGTCAAATAGAAATTAATAAATCCTGGTGGCCAAGTCCTATGTAAACGATCTAGAGTTTGCTTTATATCCCAGTAAAAAATAGAATTTGTATTAAATTTGTAAGGACAATACATCTTTCATTCAGCTTTAATGAGTACTAAACATTTCAGAAGAAAGAGTAGTTGGTTGTTATGGAATCGACACAACAAACACGTTATCAATTGGCTAATGATAATGATGACCAATTTCAACTACTCCATAAACAGAATACTAGTGTTAAACAGGATAGAAACACAAGATTACCGAAGTTAACATTTCAGTGGTCTACTGCCTACTGATCTAGCCACCACAGGAAGCAATAGGAAAAAAAATCATGAAGTAGTGTCTTATTCTCATTTATTACGTTCTTTTATTTATTTGAAATTCACATTTTGAAAAAGCAGGGTAAAAACCTGTATCTTTAGTCTTTATAACTGAAAGTGTTTACAAAATGTATGTTAAATTAAGCTCTAAAAAAAAAGGGTATCATATGTATGTCCTAATAACATTCTGATATATTCAATTTTGAAAATATCACAAGCATATTCCTTGGCGATTTTTTTTTATATATTGTCCCCCCCCCCCCCCCCCCCCCCCAAAAGTTACTAGTCAGGAATGTAAGGAAAAAAAAGTGAACAAGTTGAGACTTTTGATAATGTTATGAGAAAGTGGAAAATTACAAATTTACACAGTAACAAAAAAAAAAATCCCACACTATTCAATACAAAATTGTAGACATTTTTAATTCAGTATATCAGTTGACCGTTACTACAAAATCAAGTGTTGTTAAGATGTTCAGTTATAAAACACCAGAATGATCATGTTTAAAACCAGCCTAAAAAATATAACAAACAATCTTAAAGACAAGAATGGTATAATACAAAGCAGGGATTCATATATTGAATTCAAAACTATAATTTGTCTAGTGTTTCTGGCAATATTGGGGGTGATATAACACTGAATCTACTTTGAATAAATACAGGTAGCCTTGACACTACCCTACAACATGGGTACTAGTAGCAAATCATTATTCAGTCACTGGCATTTACATTAAAGCAAAATATGCAAGTAAATGTCTTTTTTTTCTTTTCGGAGACCAAATATTTATTGCTACTTGAAATGCCAACATAATAAGCTAAAACATGTGAAAGATCATTAAATGAGTTACAGTGAAATGAAAGCTGAACTTTTTTCTGGGGGGGGGGGGGGGGGGCTTTAATAGATATTGTACTTAGAAATGGGGAAAATAAAAAACCCAGGATTTATCAGACTGGTTGCTAACCTCTACGCCAACACTGGTGACAGAAAGTGGTGAGTATGGGGAGAATCAATTCATTAGCAAGCCTTACAGATAATGTGTGGCCAGGTAAGAATTAGCCACTCCCTTAACCTTTCCATAACAAGAGCCCATTTACACAGAGTACAGATCCACTCTCTGAATTTCAACCAGAGCCTTTGTTAGTCAGCCATGAATGTAGTAAGTACATTAATAAATAACAAGGATGACATGCAGCCCTGTCATTCTAAGACTACAACTGATACTAACTCAATCATCAATCTTTTGTTTAAAAAAAACAAAAACTTTCAATTATGACATGTATAGCAAGTTGGATGTAGCCACTGTTATAATGCGATTCATCATATAAGTAGTAGTACAGTTGCATTATAACTAAAAAATAACAGCAATGCTGCCAAATTTCATTACAGATCAAAATATTTTGATCATTACAGAGGTTGATAACTAGCATACTAAACTCAACCATTCAGGTCAAACAGGCATATCTATTATCATTCTTATATTACACATACTTAATCAATCAACCAAAACATTTTTTTTTCTATACAAAACTATACATCAGTGCCATATATAAATTATATATTTTTTTCCACAAAGAGTTTAAAAGAAAAATTACACATCTGAAATGAAATAATGTAGTGAATGTTGGCATTTCAATAGTCAGTGTCAGTTATATGTGGTTTGAACATATCAACCTGACAGTCAATATTGAATACAGCTAGCTATGAAATGTGCATTTATCTTACACATGGTTTCAACATGATGTAAAATGTGAAGAGGGGGGGGGGGGGGGGGGGGACTTCAAAAAAAAAAAAAAAAGGGCGATAAATCTGTCATACTGAAGGAGTTAAATAAAATAAAAATAACTTTTCACAAAATGTACAATCATCAGCCAAACTGAAACGAGAATCCTGGGAAGCCACCGCTATGCGAGTGACCTCCGTGGCTGAAGTGGCCTGAGTTAGGATGTCCACCAAAGCTAAATCCAGACATGTTGCCTCCTCCAAAAAAAGCCTGGAAGATCTGGTTGGGATCCACTGTGTCTATAAAAGATGAAGAATATTCAAGATGAATATGTGTTATATAAGATAATCAGGAAAAAAAATTATTAGCATTATTTTGTCCTTCACTCCTGTGTGTCATGTAGAAATAAGCTTTTAAAAATTCTTTAACCATTTCACAACTAGAGTTGCCGGAAGTCGCCTCTACTGGTAGATAACTAGTCGCCAGCAATCGCCTTCTTTTTTTCATTTACACATGTACTGTAAGCACAACTCGGCTTGAACTTTGAGCCCCCTTCATAGGTAACCAAGCCAAGCCAAGTGTAATTGGCCTCTCGACCCCACTTCCCACAATAAATGAGAACCAAGAAGAATCCCAATATTTAAAAATAATTGAATATTTGTACATTCAATTTTATCGCACTATTTAAAATAAATCTAAACAAATTTATTAACTGGAACAGGCAGAATGAAGATTTATTTAATAGAGTTTACAAAATGTTTAAGTTTTTTTTTGTTTATCTGCCCAATCAAATGGATTGTATTTCTTAACTTCTAATAAAAGAGATTGTACTATTTTCTTTTTAAAAAGAAAAAAAAAAGTTGAGCTTTTTATTTAGTTTACATGAAAATATAAAAAAAAGATATAATTGTCCACAAGAAATAAAATAAACTCACCAAATCCCATTCCACCTTCTTCCTCTAAGTCTTGTCCACTGTCATAGCGGGCTTTCTTTTTAGCGTCAGATAATATACTGTAGGCTTCACCAAGTTCTTTGAATTTTTTCTCTTCTTCTTTTTGTTTATCTACAGTATCATGTGAATGGCGATCTAGAAGAAAAATTTAAGCAAAGGTATTTATTTTAATCAGAACTGAAACCCTGGATTCCTAATTAATAGTTGCCAAGCAACCCAAATAAGTCAGCTATGTAAACAAAGCACCCAAAATTAGTTAGCTCTATACATATCCTCTAATGGACAGATATAATGACCTAGAGTGAAACTACTTGATCCACATACATCCTCATGGAACATAGGGTCTATTTTGCTAGTCTTTTAATAGCTTCCCTGTCCTCTCAGCTTCATCTAGCCACTGAGTCACCATGTTATTTTTGGTCTTCATTATGTCTTGTAAATTCTGGGTTCCAACCTATTTTCCGTTTAGCTATGTTGGAATTTTTTAATGCGTATAACCAATTCATCTCTACTTTAAAAACTAGATTTCATCTAAAAGAAACAGCTTTCCAGGTCACAAAATGAATCAGCCACATCTTTATTCAATAAAGACACTATATATTTTTCCATGCATGTTACGCCATATTTCATAATAACAATATAATAATGAAATCTGCATACCTGGATGATGAATTAGCGCACGTTTTTTGTAGGCTTTCTTGATTTCATCTTCTGAAGCAGACTTGTGCACACCGAGTATTTTATAGTAGTCCTTCCTTTTGCTCTTTTTTAATTCCAGCTTGGCAGTTTGTAATAACTGCTTGTTTTCTGGGGACAAAGACAACAGATAGAAAAACATAGGGCATAAATAAACATGCATGTTGCTTAAATGAGCTTGAAAACATGATATACATTACAACATTGTCATATCAATGTTCATTGTACTGAATAAGCCATTTCTCTTAAAGTGCTTGATTCCCGTGGAGCTTGGAATAAAAGTAATTCTTTCAGACCTTGCGACCTCTAGGGCAGATGATGTAAAAGTCTTTTTTTTCTGAGGCTCACGTTTTCTGAAAATGTCTTCTGACAAGCAAAATGACCAACAACTAATGTCAGGTACCCATTAGAGCTGGGTGGACTTGGGTGCACCCTAATAATCCTGTCACAG
Source organism: Biomphalaria pfeifferi (assembly GCA_030265305.1). Taxonomy (NCBI): domain Eukaryota; kingdom Metazoa; phylum Mollusca; class Gastropoda; family Planorbidae; genus Biomphalaria; species Biomphalaria pfeifferi. The sequence continues at coordinate 664,355 of JASAOG010000258.1, forward strand.
CCTCATTTGACATTGAGTATCACCTTGGGTCAAGAAGGGATAGCACAAAAAAAAAAAGAGGAAGTGAGAAATACTAAACTCTAGTCAGTTGCCTTTGGTACTCGGTGCAGCACACATATAATTAAAGTTCCCATTCGTTACCTGCTGCGGACATGATTTAGGGTTGTAATTGTACTTGGTGTGAGATACACATATTCTAAAGGACCACATGACCTTACAATTGGTAACCAGTATGGACCTGCCCTAACGTTACAAATAGTGTCACAGTATGGTTATGACCAGTAAACAGTCATAGTTTGTCTCCTACACAACACAAATATCACAAATGTTACAAATCCCAATCTTCAGCAAGATTCGATCCCGAGACCTCTTGATTCTTTACAACAATATTCCATTATAATAAAATAAGAGAAATATGTGAAATGGTCAGTCCAATGAAGTTTGATACCACAAAAGTTGAAATGTATGGTTGCATGTCTACCTCTAGTTTTAGCCATTTTATAAATCTGTTCATAATCTCTCACAGCTTCTTCAAATAATTCTGTATCAGTGTAGCTGTGATAGAAAAAAAAAAAGGCACTGGTCAATGTTCATAATTATTGTCTCTTTTCAATTTTTAATTTTAGTTTGCAATTATCAATACTTGCAACCTTTCTTTCTTTAAATTAAAAAAAAAAGATAACATACCATTTGGCCCTTCTCATGTACGCTTTAAGATAAGTGTCATCCAATTCAATGGCTTTAGAGCAGTCTTGAATAGCTTCATCTAATTTATTGAGCTGAAAAAAAAAAATACACAACTGTAAACTAGAGGTTTCTTCTTTTTCATCTAGTCAGCTTTTAACTACTATGCTGTAACTATTTTGCAGTTTGTGCCAAATAAAAGTAACATGCTGTAAACCAGAGGTCTAAAAAAAATATTTAGTTTATATACAACTAGCTGGATATGATCCTGGGCCTGCATGCCTTAGTTTGGGTATTACTGATCTATTGGATTGAATTTATATCTACCATACATGGAGAATGTTCCCTTCACATTTTTTTTATTTAGCCAAGAAATAAAATTAGAGTATGAAAATGGGTGTACCCATTCAGTAACATATTAATAAATAAAATACTGTGAAAACGGGTTTATCCGATTTAGAAAAAAAAAAAAAGATTCTCTCAAAAGACACAGCATACAATATTCTAATTCTGACATAACACTGAGGAGTTTGAAATGGGCACTATATTTAATGTTGCAATATGTCTATAGCAAGTCCAAGCCAGTGCTTGCTTGACCAGTTTTCAGTAATGACTTGGTTTATTTTAACAAAGGGAAGTGTCTGTATTACCCAATACCACCCCTTTAACTGTTCCATCTACTATCTCTTGATATACCCATAACTATTTTGGTTCTAAAATAGTTTCAACATCCTGATACTAGCATTCTACTCATATATTACAACAACATTCAATACCATTGCCTACCTTTGAGCAAACAGTGGCTCTATTACAGAACAGCTTGGAATTTGTAGATTTGTTATTTGGGTCTATACTCAGTGCATCTGAATACAATTTGTAGGCATCCTGGAAGTTGCCAGCTCTGAAGGCAGTATTACCCTCTTCTTTCTTTAGAGTCAATGCTTTCGCTTTCTGAAGAAGAACAAAAATAGTCCTAAGTTGGTGAACTGATTGATGCCACACTTGTAAATGGATTTCAAATAACCCTCAACATTGAACAAAAAAGTACTTAAAGCAAGGTGTTAAATACCAGAGGAATTATTAAAAGAGGTTCAGCTATGTGAATCATTTCATTATAGATTTATAGACTAAAATGTAGTAGTTCCTCTTTCAGACCTTGCGATCTATAGAACTTAACCAGTCAGCCAATGAACACCACCCAAATGTATAGAATATTAGTAAACAAATGGTTCAATTTCTGTCCTCAAAACTGAAATAAAGACAATTACCCTAAAAATATCTTTTGCCTTGTGGTGATCTGGAGCTCTTCGTAAAACTTCTTGAAAATGTTGGAAGGCCTTCTCTGTGCTGTCTTGATAATAAAGACACATGCCTCGTACATATAGGGCATCTGCATTCATTCCTTCCCTTTGTAATATATCACTAGAAACCAAAGCAAAAAAAAATAATAATAATAATAATTAATAACCATGTCACACAAGCTGTAAATCTGCAAATACAAGTTAACTTAGTTACAGGGTTCCCTCCTAACCAGTTACAGGGTTACCTCCTCACCATTGAGAAACTGGTGAGATTTCAGTGGAAAGAATCAACTTCATTAAGAAAAAAAAAAGTAATTTTTTAAAGTTTATGTAAATTAGCAACTGCTAGTATGATAACATTTGAGTACAACAGCAGAAGGGTCCTCCAATTTAATTTGAATGACTTTTTTAAGATATTATTAGTCATGTTACCTACTACACTCACAACCGTTACCTACTTTGCTAATTCTTGTGCTTCTTGATATTTTCCTAATAGGGCTTGAGCCTCAGCCTTTTGAATTTTAAAGTGGAGAGCAGCTGTGCAGTGTTCTATACATCGGTCAAGATAAAATATTGTCTGAGAAATAAAAAAAAAAAAGATATGAGAACAATTACTCTCCTTAAAATTAACCTAGAAACCTTTAGAGAGATCTTATGTCCTAGAAAGCTCAATTAGTATAATTAGAATGACATCGGCCTAACTGAAAGAAATCACTAATCTCAATCCTATTACAGAGCAGTGGCTGTGATCCTATTTTTCATTTAACATAGGATACACATATGTCATAAGTCATTGATCCTGTGTGTTGTGTTTCTTTTTATTTTTCTTATTATGAAGTTGGTAGTTTCAAATAACTATTTTTATATCTGTGATGAACTGTGGTCTCTAAATCAGTCAGCCTTCCACACAAATTGTCTTTCAAAGTGGTGTTCTGGGGCTAATAACTCATTCTGACTTCTTGATAAAGTGAGCAGCTTTAAAATACATAGTCAGCATTCTCTACGACATTCCTCAAGAGCATGTTTCACTAGTTCCTACATTCATCTTTTGGAATAAGCTTTTTCATTGTATTCTATTTGTGCTGGGATCCTTTGAAGAACAGTTTTCTTGCTAATATTGTTTGATATAAGAGGCATTTTATTTTGTAATGTTTTTGTTAGTATTCAGTGCCAAATAATTCTGCCTGCCATGACAACTTTTCAAAAGCATATAGATCTACATATATATTTTTTTTACATAACTAAGAAATTACATTGCATGCTGTATAAAAAACAAATAAGTGTACACACAAAGTAACACACAACACAGTATATGATCTAGGGCATTTTATTTAAAGTAGAAGCAGAAAAATAAAAGGAAGGTCAATGTCAGAGTTATGTGTAAACTACTCTGTTGGCAGACCTTGAGCAGAGATGTTGGGCTGTAAGTAAGTAAATAAGGAAACATTGGAAAGAAAAAATAATGGCAGAAAGTCAATGTTAAAAGACACACATAAACATGATGTAATAACTACTTACAGTTCTATAGTCTCTCTTCTCAAAATTAGCTTCTGCTTTTGATATATGTTCTTGTACTTGAGATGCAATATTTGACTAAAACACATGAAAAAATGTTAAGATAATTAAAAAATGTTAACTATTCATGAAATACTTGCATCACTAATTCAAAATCTTAAGCCATACCTCCTGGATAGCAACTGTGTTGTTTGGTTCAATCTCAAGTACATGTCTATAACTTCTGAGCGCTGCGACTGGACTACCCAAAGCTAAGTGACATTTACCTTCCCTTAGATAACCCTGAAAAGAAATATGTAACAAAAAAAATTTAAGGACTGTAAATTTTTTATAAACCTCTACCACCAACTGTACTCCTAATGTGATGTATTAATTTCAATATTTATTCGTCAATGGAATTAAGGAAGCTCTTTGCTAAAAATTTACATAACTGATGGTACCCTGCCCAGTTTTGACTCCTTAGCTGGGCAATCTTAAGTCAGCAATTCTTATATTTTAATGCAACAAAGTTTCTTATCCGCCTTAGAAAGCAACTCTTTAAGTTGCTGATTTAAATAGTTTTAAAACATTTCAACCTTCGCAAGACAGCCATATGGTTGCACACAAGTATGACTATCCCACAAGGGTATGCATCTGACCTATTTAATTTAAATGTTAATTTGAAATATTTAACACAATATGGAATAGGGCCCAACTTGGATCACAAATAATTTCTCCTCTTGGAGTAAAACTGGTGATCTCGTTTTTTTTTTTTTTAAATATCTTGAAATGGCCACTGTAACATTGAGTATTTCATTTGTTGACCAATAAAGTCTATAAAGTTGTATTTTGTGGATTACAAACATAAATTGGATAATACAAAGGACTCAAGTTTCTTCTGGGATATTTTCTAGAGCTTAAGGTTCAAAAGATGGAAAAAGAAAAAACATAACTGTTAAGAAAGCTTTGTCTGCTTTCAAGTCATTGTTAGGCCTCTCACTGGTTGATTGGTCATTGATTTAACATCTGTCAAAGTGCCACAACAATGAGTTTTAAAGCAAAATTGAAGAGCCATAATTACTAATGTCTGCATCATTACAACAGTCTTTAAGTTCCTGTTGAAGTTTTCTGGCATTCTAGTACAACATCTAAACTTAATCTCAATAAGGTCTGGTTTTTCTATCTATAGCTATTGGCTTTAAAATTATAATCATAATGCGCCATAACACTAGAATAATTCAAATCCATTCTCTTTAGTGCTCATTAGTCACTATACAAGTCAATATTCAGTGTCATGTTCAAACTGATTTTCCGTGATTTTTTATCTTAGCTAACTGATTTGGTATTTATGTTAGTGGTATATTTATTAAGGTGGTGCTGATGAGCACTTTATACAGTTTTGATTAGCATTTAAATCAATAACAACTCTTTGATTTTTGAGTTTGAAAATAATATAATAATCTTGGTGTGACATTAACATATGCTATAATTAATGAAGAATGATATTAACCTTGACAAAGCCTGTATCCAACTGTAGAGCGTACTGTGCGTCTGCTAAACCATCCTTGAATTTGTGTAGCATGATATATGTTGCTGATCTGTTCCCATAGTATGCAGCACAGTTTGGACATAAATCTGTTAATCGAAGCAAAAAAAAAAGTTTATATTATGCAGAACAACATCAGCAAGGAATTACTGCTTTCAAATTGTACTTACTTATTGCATCTGAGTAGCATGCCAATGCCTCTGAATACTTATGTTGTTTGTAAAAAGTGTTGCCTTCTTCTTTTTTAGCCTCAGCCAAATTCAGAATTCTAAAATTGAAATAACAAAGCAAGCTGTTTGAGAATACATTGTTTAAAAAAAAAAATACATTTATTTCTAAAGGGACAATAAAAGGGAATACGGATGATTAACATTCACAATTTTGTGAAATTAGAATAAACAAAACAATTTTGAGTGGTTAATTGCTCCATTCTGATTTCACTTCAGTGTAATGGGTGAATGGCTACAGGAATCATTAAGTACTAGATGATTGGCTGCTTTACTCCATAATTCTAGTTTAGAATACATGCAGGAACTATGTAATCAGATTACTACACTTAAAGAGACAAATAAAAATGCAGTTTTTTGGATTATGGGTGATTTCAACCTACCTGATATAAATTGGAAAACACTAACCATAGATAAACACCAAAACCTTGAGGACATAAATGAGCTTTTCATAGAAACTTTACACAACCTAAGTTTAGATCAAATCATTAAAAAGTCAACTAGATTAAACAACACATTAGATCTCTTCTTAACCAACAGACCTGGATTAGTAGTTGATTATGATATTATCCCTGGACTATCAGACAATGAGATCATAAAAATACACAGTCAGATAAAAGCAGTAGCCAATTCAAAACCCAAAAGAAAAATCTTACTCTGGAATAAATGTAACCTAACACAACTACACCAAGCTGCATTAAACTTTCAACAAACATTCTTATTAGAAAAAGACATTAACCAACCAGTCAATGACCTCTGGAATTTCATTAAAAACCATCTTAAAAGCATTATAGAAAATCATATACCAACTAAATACACATCAAACAAAATAAATAAATGCTGGTTTAATAATAGACTAAAGAAGCTTTGTAAACAGAAGGAAAACCTATATAGAAAATTTAAAGAAACTAAGGCAGAAAGAGTTTACAAAAAGTATATAAAAATTAAGCACTTAACCCAAAAAGTAAGCAGACAGCTGCAGAGTGAATACATAAACAATGTAATATCTAAAAATAACAACAAAAACCTATGGTCATACATTAAGTCTAAGAAAATGGAAACATCAGGCATAGCGCCATTAAAAGATGAACATAACATAATGATAATGAAACTAAAGCAAACATCCTCAACAAATACTTTGCATTTCTCAGCCCCAGGAGACAAAGACATATTACTGAATTTGAACCAAGTAGACAACATAGAAGATATAGTAGTACAAGAAAATGGAATTCAAAAACTATTAGCCAACACCAAACCAAATAAAGCGTCTGGACCTGATGGTATATCCAGCTAGATTACTCAAAGAACTAAGCAATGAGCTAGCCCCAGTGTTCAAAATACTCTTTCAGGCTGTCACCCCCTATTTAAAAAAAGGAGAAAAACTACAGACCAGTATCCCTTACCAGCATCACATGTAAAATCCTAGAACACATAATATGTAACATCATAAACCACTTAGACAAACAAAATGTCCTCACACCATACCAACATGGCTTTAGGAAAAATAGATCATGTGAAACACAACTAATAGGACTAATTGATGATTTTTCTAAAGGTTTAGATAATAGTGAACAAATAGATGCTATCTTACTAGATTTTTCTAAGGCTTTTGACAAAGTTCACCACCATAGTTTGCTTAAAAAATTAAAATATTTTGGCATTAATGGTCCACTGCATCAGTGGATTAAAGATTTTCTGCTAGGGAGAGAACAAACTGTAATAATAAATGGCTCTAAATCAACACCGATAACAGTAAACTCAGGTGTACCTCAAGGAACAGTCTTGGGTCCACTACTATTTTTAATTTACATAAATGATTTACCAAATTGCATTAGTTCAGGAACAAAAGTCTGATTATTTGCAGACGATTGCATAATATATAGAACAATAAAAACAACACAAGACACAGATATTTTACAAAGAGAATTAGATGAATTACAGAAATGGGAATCAAATTGGAGCATGTCTTTCCACCCAGAAAAATGTCAGTTGTTAAGAGTAACAAAAAAAAACTAAAACAAATTAATTCCACTTATCCTATTCATGGCAAACCAGTAACACAGACTAAAAATGCAAAATACCTAGGTGTTATAATAAATGAAAAACTGTCATGGAATCCACATATTGATGAAACTATAAAAAAATCAAACAAAGCATTAGGATTTAATAAAAGAAATTTCTATAAATCAAATAAGAACATAAAACTAAAATGTAATTTAATCTTGGTTAGGCCAATAATAGAATATGCATCCTCCGTTAGGGACCCTCAACTCAAGAAAACATTAAGAAACTGGAACAGACACAAAATAGAGCAGTGAGACTCATAACAAATGAATATTCACATTTGACTAAGAGTAACACCTATAGTAAAATCACTAAATTTAGAAAGCCTTCAGGACAGAAGACTCAAAAGTAAAGTAGCAATTATACATAAAACACTGAACCATAATCTTCAAATACAAAATTTAATAAAATACTCTGAAAGACACAAAGATAAAGGCACATTCCTCGTCCCATATGCTAGGACAAATTTGTACAAATACTCCTTCTTCCCTAGTGCTATTAGAGCATGGAATGGGTTGCCTGAGCTAGCCAGGAAAACCAGTGACTTGGCAGAATTTAAGTCATTGGTTAATATGCATGACTAAATGCATGACGCGTAGGACGTAATCATCTTCTTTTTTGAAGTAACGTCTGTATTATATAGGATAAGATAGCACACAACTACTTGACCCAGGTTCTATGGACCTCAAAATAACAATCACATATAATATATATAAAGAGAGTATATATGTATTACAATAACAAAGAGTGAACTGGTCTTACAATATTTGTAACTTCTCAAGTCTAGACAGAATGAAGCTCTTACTTATTAAAATGTCAGTTACAATAATTATTTTTTATCAATATAATGTCAGTTGTGAACAGTTTCCTCTTTTCTAGAATAACACCAAATTAAATTGCTTGTAATAAGATCTCATTTATACTAGGTCTAGAAGACTATACTATAGATCTACTTGAATCTACTACTAGACTAGCTAGTCTAGTTCTAATACTAATGGACTTGAATCATTATTTAAAATTTATTAAATATGATATTCAATAATAAATTAATTATAATATAACTAGGTCAGGTCAAATTTAAATTTGAAGGTTGACAAATCTGGAGTCAATTGACTAGAGACTACCAATACAGAACAGATTCTAGATCTATTTAAATTATTTTTGAAACACAATAACCTAGATCAACTATTTTTTGTACCCACACCTACTTTTTTTGTGGGACAAAAATATTCCTAGAATTAGAATCTAGATTTCTAGAATAGATTCTGTTTCTCAATTTAAAAAAAAACAATTAAAAGTTTCTAGATTTATACAAAAATGTAGACTCTAGATCTATCTTATAAAAATTTATAATCAGTTAATTTACTTTTTCTAGAACAAGATATAAGATGTCGCTTTAACTTCGATATTTCATATCGTAATTTCCCAGTCCGTTTTCTAGGTCTTTCTATTTTAGCTCAAAAGGAAAGTAGCCAAAGTCTTGTGATGTAAAAGAAAAATACTTTATAGATCTAGAATATAATAATTTAGATCTTTAGAAACTATTTAGAAAAGAATGAAACCTAACCGTTCTTCTTCTATTACAGGCTCAAGTTCAAGATCTTGTTCAGCGTGTTCTGTTTCGTGAGGGAAATCCTCGTTTGTCATTTCCACGTCCGACATTTTACCTCTTGTTGAGCAACCAGGATCTCGCGATTTTTTTTTTCCCGGCGTTAATTTACGAGAAAGCGGTCGAGGGGGTTGGAGACGGCGCAGTAATCTATTAGATTTTTCAGATTATTTAGGACCAAATTGAATTTTTAAAATACATTTCGCTTCTTCAGCTCTTGTTCACTTCTTGTAAAGAAGACATGATGGTAATTATATTTGTAATTATATTTGATCTTAAAAAAAAACAGAAGCATTTAGGTTTAAATCTTTTAAATAATATTTTTAACCCTTCGATGCTAAAAAAAAGGATATTTTAAACAAATTAATCAGTACATACAAATCCTATTCATCTTAAAATTCTAGCTGTTTCATATTATTATCTAATCGGCTTTTAAAGAAATAGATATCGTAAATCTAGTCTAGATCATAGATGTATATGAAATTCTGAAAGATATTTATTTTTGTATTTATAGCATCAAAATAATTATTTTAGCCTATAGTTCACAGTAGACCGACAGAACGTAAAGATGCTTATAAATGATAGACTCTGTAGTTAATCAAAATGAATGAATCACGAGTCTTTATACTTAATATTGAGAGTATGGCAGAATAGGTCTCTTCACATGGCAACAAAAATCAAATTTTATTAAGCAGTGATTCTCACCCCACTTTTATTGGGTGTTCTATCGAAGGCTCTTATGTGGCTTCTATCAACTGTGTCTTCGCTCCATCATGGGCATGGGCTAGAAATTAAGACTACATAACATAACTATGTTCTGGAGAAAGCCGGTGTGGACAGTATAGAAGCACTTATTACCATTCCATAGCTGCGCTGGGTTGAACACCTATCCCGCACGGGAGACGACCGCACGCCAAAGGCATCTTTGGCAAAAAGTATTTATAAGGGAAAGTCAGCAGATGGGCTCTGAAAGAAACAGCGGGAGAGTTGTCACAAAGGCTCCGGGACACACATTCGAGGACCAAAGAAAAGCCCTTATTGAAGAATGGCGCAGAAGACGAAAAGAAAACTGAAATAGACCGACGGAAGTCTGCACGAGATGCGGAAAAAAATCTGCTGGTCGCGACTGGGTCATGTGAAATACTGCAGTCGTCCATAACGAAGACATATTGCCAGATATTGCCATTAGTATTATTAGTCTATCAGTGCCTAAATATAGTCGTATTTTTGTTATTGTTTTCTCTATTTTTTTCTTACTTATTTTAACTTATAAATTAAAGATTTATCCTTCCTTCAAAAAAAGAAAATAATTACGTCCTATGAGTATCCTTGTGTTGATCTAGCCATGCATGCTAATCAAAGACAAATTCGCGCTGTATGCTAACTTATCGGTTTTTCTGACTGATTCAGGCAATCCGTTTACTATATGCTCCAATGGCACTAATAGGGAAGGATTCGAGCACCTGTATTAACATATGGAATAAGAAAAATGCCTTTATCTTTGCGTCTGTGTAAGAAAGCCTTAGTTTATTAGATTGTTTTTTTTGCATTTGTAAGTTTTGCTGGGCAGGGCACGTATTCCGTATGCCAAATGCAGTCATTTTTTGGTGAGCTGAAAGTGGTCGATAACAGAAGTGCCCCACGGAAACGCTTTAAAGACCAGCTTAGGCGCCAACTTGCTTTGATTGACATAGAAGAAAGCACCCGATTGCACGCGGCCTCAAAACGATAGGAGATCAACTGGAGATCTCTCACAAAGGCCGCGGGATACACATTTAAGACCAAAACTAAAATCCACTGTCGAGGATAGACGTAGACGGCGAAAAAATTAATCTAAATCGACCTCCGGCGGACAATGGTTATGTCTGCGTTGGAAGTGGCAAAATATTTATAGGTCGTAACTGGGCCTGTCTAGCCATAGGAAATACTACACTCCTCATTAATTTTCGGACTCGAAGAAGTCTTATTAGTGTTTTAAGTGTTATTGCTACTTTACTTTTTAAAAAGCTTATATCAACTCACTTTGTCTGGTAAAAAGTTTAAACACGTTATTTTTCCAACACCCATTCTCGGATCAAGCTGAAAATTAACGCTTCATCGGCAAAGGTAATACACGAATCAATAATAATAATAATATTAAAAAAAAACAATTAGTCAATTAATTACCTACTTTGTTCGTTACAGACAAGGGAAATTAATAGTTCAGTATTCTGAGATAGCCTTTAGATAATTGTAGGCCTATATGTTATTTCTCCCTAACCCATTCTCGGATCAAGTTGTGACTTCAAACTATTTATTAAACTTCAACAAGACATCTTCTTCTTCTAGCCAGCTTTATTGCTGCTGAGCTGTCAGCTCTTTTGCAGACTGCGCCAAGGAAAAAAATTGTGCTGTTTTCTTCAGTCGTTCAGCACTGCCGTACATGGTGTTGGTTAAATGTTGGGCTGTAGTGGAAGTAGGGTCTGTCAAGGTGGATTAGGAAGGGGCATTCAAAGAGGATATGGTTTACGGTTTCATAAGGGTGGGCGCAGTGTCTGCAAAGGGGGAGTTGTGTGGAGCTTATTTTGTCCAGATGGTAATTTAATAGAGGTGTGTGTCCTGTTCTTAGTTGGAAAATTGTAGATTGTTCTTTGCGGGGGAGGAATTTAATACTGTCCAGTTTGTTAGGCATAGTCATTTCTTTGTACGCATGTGTTTACTGATGCTCATTGGTTGAGCCACTCCTCTTTGTGATTGTTGGCTAAAATTGACCTTAGGGCAGCGGCTCTCAACATTTTAAGCTCGGCGACCCCTTTTTTACACACCCCTTATTCTGCCGCGACCCTCCCCCTCTCACACCCACAGCAACAGAAGAATAGATAAAAAAAATTCCATATTTTCGATGGTATTTGGCGACCCCTGGCAAATCGTCCACCGAGCCCCAAGGGGATTGCGATACACAGGTTGAGAACCCCTGCCTTAGGGTGAGGTAGTTTACAGGTGTACAAGACTTATATTCGTTAGGATCCATTTCTACTATTTCCTGTGGAATTTCAGCAAAAGACTACTCCGAGACAGCCCTTAAAAGCAAACTATACTACTGTGTCCACCGGTTATCTCTGTCAGCTTTTTTTTGGACGAGGCCATAGGCAGTTGTTAGAGGCGCCATATAGTTTGGTAAGTAGGCCTAAGTAGAACAGAGTGATCCAAATAAAGAGCGCGTCTCATGCGTCCGTGTAGGCTATCTTTGTGTTTTCTGAAAGCTCCAGCCACCATTTTAATTCGCAAATTTTTGCCTGCAGAGTAGGCAATTACTTCGAGGCTCTGTAGAGGGGCTTTTTTTTTATGTAGTTGGGGTTCGCGAGCACAGAACAGCAGTGGATGCATTTTTAAATGATAAACTTTTAATGGATAGCTGTGTTGTTCTCGTCACACCAGTCTTTGTTGGGTTACTGCAACCACCCACTTTCTCCAGTTTGCCTCTGGGTCAATGTTCTGGTGCTTTCTTGCTTGCTTGCTCAACGCTAAACATGGCTCTAAGCTGGTCCTCTACATCCACCAACTTTTCAACATTTAGCTTCCTTGCCCGAAGATATCCTTTTTTTCTATGGAGCTTTGAACTTGGCACAAACAAGGTGATGTTCTGGATAGCAGTCGGCACTTGGCACCTGAGATGAACTCCTATTGAAAAATCAGAGCAGAAAGGACTAGTCCTCCCTTAGTGCTCTGGCAAGAAACTTAGCCGTCCGGCGTAGTGCCTCATAGCTACCATACAAGTCGAGTGACTGCCCAGACAGGTCCCCCCTTAGCTCGCGGAGCTGGGGACACTCGTACAAGACCTGCGACACTATTTCGACGCTCTCTCCACAGTGACGGCATCGGGAGTCAAAGTTAGTGCGGAACCGGGCAAAATATACCCTAATATGACAGTGTTCTGTTCTGCACTTCGCAATAATTGACTGCTCTGACCTCCTCAGTCGGTGACTAGTGCCACAGTAGTGGCACCAGTTTCGCATTGGGCCATTCGGGCCCTAATGGCCTCGAACGCCCGAGTTATCCCTGTTAACTCGGCGTCCATGGAGCATGCGGCTACGCCGCATGGACCAGAGAGCCGGTCTGGTTCTGTCCAGTCAGGGTAGACTATAAGAGCCCCATACCCTGATCTATCGGTGTCCCTCAATACCGACCCCTCGGTATAGCAGAAAATGGCATCTGATGGGTAGGATTTTATGGTTATTGATGCCAAGTTTTTGGAGAATGGCAGGTGTTAGTCGCCTCTTGGTGGCTCCCTCTTGCCTATTAGGGACAGGTTTATTTGTGGGGCCGACAATCTCCTCCACGAAGGGCATGTACTGATCCTTCTAATGGGAATTCTATCAGTGGAGAGCCTAGCTGATTTAGTCAAATTGGCCGCAATATGGAGGAACGATTGCATTTTAATGCCGTTCCTCTCTCTCCACTGTCGCACTAGTATTGAGGTGGGTAGCCTAGAGTCGCCCCTTTTGTAGCGCTCGTAGACCGTAAGTACTGCCCTCTCCCTCCTAAGATGTAAGGGTGCCACGTTTGTTAAGATTTCAGCAGCGTTTGTTGGGCTTGTCCGAAAGCTGCCACAAATGAACCGTAAGGCCTGTGCTTGCACTCGGTCGAGTGATTCGAGGTCAGTTTTACTAGCATATACTTGAACTGTATAGCTGTATTCAATTTGTGATCTAACTGCCCCTAAGTACAATGTGCGTAGCATGTCAGCTTTGGCACCCCACTTTGTGCATGCCAGCTTTCTTAGTAACGCTAACTTCTCCGAGGCTTTTCTTTCAACTTCCTGGACGTGCTGGAGCATTGTCAGCTTTCTATCCGGGTCACCCTTAGATATTTTGGCGTGTTTTCACGTTGGAGTCGCAGCCCACCGAGTTGAAGCTCGAATGGAGCCTTAAGAATGTCGATCTAGGCTGAACAGGGACCAGGTCGTTTTGGCAATGTTTATCAAAATCTGTCATTTGTCGCAATACGAGGAGATGGTATGGAGGTCTGCTTGAAGTGCCCCCTGAATTTGGTCGGCTTTCTTCCCTGTTGACCAGAGGACAATGTCATCCGCATAAAGCAGTTTTTTGGACCTTAGTGAGCTGGGCAAATCGTTAAGAAAGGCCATGAAAAGTGTACAGGACAGGGCGGAGCCCTGAGGCAGGCCGTGGCACTTGGCACAACCTTGGTGTGCCTTATACTTCACCAACATTGCATTATGCTTTACCAGTAGGCTTATATAGTCAAGTGGATGCCAATGGTGAGAGCGCGCGGTACCTCCATGTTATCTTGAAGCGTTGTTTTTTTTTTGTTGTTGTTGGGAAATGGTATTTGTAACCACAAATTAAATTTTTATATAAGTTATGTAGGTACCTTTTATCTACAAAAGCACATCAGTAAAAAAACAACACGATAATATACTGTGATGCTAAAGTTAGGTTATTATACATATAAATAAAAAATCATGTAATAGCAATGCTAATTTAAGGCATCAATAATGATTTTTGAATAACAAATTGTTTTGGACATTCCTCATAAATGAAGATTATTAAGTCCTAGCCCCAAGTGTCGTGCGCATCTAGAGTTGCTTCTTGTGTGATGTTTTCTTTTATGCACCATAATGATTTGTGCGCTAGTTCCTATAAGGACGCGTTATGTTGATGTGATTGCTTCTGTTGTGTTTGTGCTGATGGCGGATCGTTTGCTGGAGCTTTTGTGTTTTCTTCCCCAGTATTGGGGACGCAGGCTTGGTACTCTATTGTATAAAAGCCTGATTGAATTATGGCACCGAGCTTAATTTTAAGTTGTGCTATATCTATAGTAAATAATTTAAATTGATTATGTGTACTTGCTTTTGTGAACACCATTGAGACTTCATCATTCATATCATAACACTTCATTTGTTCATTAAATTGCTATACTTACGCTCCTGTTGTTAACTAATGTAAGTTAACTTATCGTTATTATTTGTATTGAACAATTGTTGTTATTCATTAACTGTTCAGTTGATTGACATTTATTCGATGTTTAGCAAATAACAGTTTCATATGCTAGTACTCTTTGTTTAGGTTTACACTGTTCAGATGAGGGGAGGAGACCCGGTAACTCAATGCAAATATATCCACCCCTAGTTAAGTAAACGGCAAACCCACCGACAACAAGATCCAACAGGACAAAAGGGAATGATGGGGGGGGGGGGGCATCCTGATGACAGAAGCCATACAACATCACATATCATGTGCCCAAGCTGTCATAAGGGTAAGTTACTATAATAAAGATCACATACCACATGTGGAGGGCGATGGCTGAGTGGTTAAGCACTTGGCTTACGAACCTGGGGTTTTATATTTCGGAATTTTTAGGGCGTCCCTGAGTCTACCCAAATCTATTGGGTATCTGACTAGTTGGGGAAAATAAAGACGGTTGGTCATTATGCTGGCCATATGACACCCTGCGCGTTAACTATTGGCCATAAAAACATCCATCCATCTCAGTGGCACTACAGCCCATGGAGGGCTCTGGCCTGCTTCATCACATCCCTCTCCACTCAGATCTCTCCTGGGCCTTTCGTCTCCACTCCTTAACCCCAAGCTGTTGCAGATCTGCCTCCACATTATCGATCCATCGCATTCGGGGTCTGCCTTTGGGTCGCCTGCCTTTTGATTTTTGCTTGTATACAATTTTGCTCCTCAGCTATCCGACATTCTTTCAAGGTGACCTGCCCGACGTAGTCTGTTCTTTTTTTATTTCGGTCACCATCGGTGGGTCTTTATACAATTGATATATCTCATGGTTAGTGCGTGTCATCCACCCTGTTTCATCTTTATGGCACCAAAGATTTTCCTAAGAATTTTTCGTTCCCAAGTATTAAGTATATCGAGTCCCTGAGTCTACCCAAATCTAATGGGTATCTGACTTTAGTTGGGGAAAGTAAAGGCTGTTGGTCATTACGCTGGCCATATGACAACCTGCTCGTTAACCGTTGATCATAGAAACAGATGACCTTAACATCATCTGCCCCATAGATCTGAAAGGGAAGCTTTACTTTTACAAACCACATGACCAGGCAGCCCAAAGGGTAAGTTACTAAAGATCGCATACCACGTGTACATGACCAGACAGTCATAAGGGTAAGCTACTTAAGATCACATCACATCACATGACTAGCTAAAGATCATCTCACATGACCAGGCAGTCATAAAAGTAAGTTACTAAAGATCTCATCTCATATGATCAGACAGTCAAAAAAAGTAAGTTACTAAAGATCACATCTCATATGACCAGACAGTCATAAAAGTAAGTTACTAAAGATCACATGTCACATGACCAGACAGTCATAAAAGTAAGCTACTAAAGATCATGACTAAAACAACATATATTTTATAGACATTCCTTTTAAAAAAGTTTTGTCCAATGTCTACTGTTTATGAAATATAATTGAACAATATTGCACAAATAAGATAAGGTCAAATGAAACTACATCCATTAGAGGATCTCATGTTTAGATTCCAGTGAAGGTAAAGGTTTTAAAATTAGGATTTTAGGACATTCCTGAGTCTACCTAGTGCCTAGTTCTTAAAAGCACCCAACATGTTGAGGATGGTAAACGGGTTTGGATGTTGAGTTTAATCATTGTTAAGTTATCTATTGGATGCATAAAATCAACAGGCTTTAAATTACATTTAAAAAGGTTTGGCTATAGGATTCTTTCTTGTCAATAAACAATTGTCATAATAATAGGGCATTAGGTCTTCAAATCAAACTTAAGTAAGAGTGCAGACTCAGCTGTGACCTCAATATTTTGATGCTGATGGTCAAATTTTTCTTTTTACAGTCTGCATATCTATCTACAGCTATTACACGCAGTGGCTGAGTGGTAAAGTGCTTGGCTTCCAAACAGGGGGGGGGGGGGGGGGGGGTCCATGGTTAAAAAACCCGTAGGCGTAATGGATCACAGAAACAGATGGCCTTTACATCATCTGCCCTACAGATCGTAAGGTCTAAAAGGGAAACTTTACTTTTTTTTTATATACAAACAAATGCTGTCACATGCATATGGATGTTACCTTATTCATCATCATCACTCCTTTGAGTTCCTTATGGAACATAGGGCCTCGACAAAAACACGCCACTCTCCACGGTCTCTTGCTAGCTTTTTGATGGTGTCCCAGCTCTTCCCGGTCTTCTCTGCTTCTTCAAGTACACTGCGTCGCCATGTTCTTTTTGGTCTTCCTCTGCGTCTTGTTCCTGGGGGTTCCACTCTACGCCCTGCCTAACTCTGTTGCTGGTATCTTTTCTAAGGGTGTGACCAATCTATCTCCACTTCCTCTCTAAGATCTGCACTTCTATATTTTTCTGTCCACTTATCTCCCACAGTTTGGTGTTTTCTACTTTGTCATACCAGTGTATTTTTAGGATATTTCTCAGGCATCTGTTGATGAAGGTCTGTATTTTTTTTGTTGTGGCTTCAGTTGTTCTCCATGTTTCAGAACCATACAGTAGGACAGCCTTGACATTAGAGTTAAAGATTCTTAGTTTATGTTACCTTATTAGTTTTTGCATATATATTTTTAAAGAAGTTATACAACATTAACCTAATGATTTATGATATATAAATCTATAAATAAATATATTATGCTGGTTTTATGAATGGTAATGAGGTCAAAGGAGTGGAGTGCCTTGTTACTGGGTGTACTAATGCTACTGGCTTCTGTTTAAAAGGAGTTGAGAAATTTGGTTGCTCACATCATACCAATACATAAGTGTATAGAGTTAAATAATGATAAAAGATACAATACATAAGTGTATAGAGTTAAATGATGATAAAAGAGACTTAGTAACTTAAAATTATTAGATTCCATGGCCATAGGGATTTCTTATTAATATCATGAATTAGTTTTAAAAAAGACATAAATTTGCTTTTGTCCTTTTGCAGAAAGTAAAAAAATAATAATAATAATGAAACAGTAAAATGTCTTATTCAAATATTAATGAATAGAAGTAATGATGTACTTAAAGGGCCTAATTTAAATGTCAGCAACTGGTAATGAAGGCAGACAAGAAGGATGATGCAGAAGATATTTTGGATGTCATTTCTATTACCAACTTGCAGATAGTAAAGTTCCCCTTTCAGACCTGGTGGTCTATAGGGCAGATGATGTAAAGGTCATCTGTTTCTGGGGCCTACGGTTTACAAGGGTGTCATGTGGCCAACAACCAACCACCTTTACTTTTCCCCAACTAGTGTCAAGTACCCATTAGAGCTGGGTAGACTCAGTGGCACCCAAAGATCCCAAAATTAAAAACTCCCAGTCTTTACCAGGATTAGAACCCGGGGACCCTCATTCTGAAACCAAGCACTTTACCACTGAAACTTCTTAACTTGCAGATGCTTACATCAATTTAAACCAAATTGTCATGTACAACAAGCTAGTTAAATGAAGCTCTTATTTTGATGAATTTCTTAGCTGGTATAGATCGCAAGGTCTGAAAGGGAAACTTACAATGATAATAATTAAAATAGGACGGTACATAAGGAGGCAGTATATTGATATACTTTTAGCTTATGTCCTGGCTATGTTAATTCATGCTGGAGCAACTAAACAACAAATTTGAAAGAGAATTCGCCAAATAAAATTGAAAAACAAAAAAAATATTGAATTAACTCTGAGGTGTGACTGCCAAATGTCAATGTCAGCTCCGATACTAACAAAGGAAGACATGTTTTTCAGTTTGATCATTTCTATTATAAATTGTTTATATTTCAGTGTTGTTTTTGTCATATTTATCCCTAAGTTTTGGATATTTAATTTCCCCTGACCCAAAGTGATATTTAAACATCATTATGTCATGGAAACAAAGTATGACTGATACATTCTTTGATGCAGTTTACTTACTTCCTTCACAGCTAAAAAAAACAAAAAAAAAACACTTTAATAAAGTTTAATCATTCATTTAAATTCAGTAAAATTCTTGAGACTAGCAATAAATGTTTCGAAGCACTTTCAATTTGTCCATGCACTGAATGTCATCTGTTTTGTTTTGTTTTTCCACAAGTTTGTCAAGCAAAAGAGTGCACAGCTCCAACTCACGTTTGCTTAAAAATGTTTTAGACAAAGAAAACCTTTGTGACTTCGACAGTGATTCCAAGCAATTTGCAACCAGATGAGCTTCATGATCTTCAAAAGTATATAAGCATTCGATGAATTCTCCCAGTAAGCCACCTGCTATTTCTACTTTGAAAATTGATTGCAGCTTTGAAGCCCCGACAGAGAGTAGAAAAGCTTTTTTTTCTTTGTGAGTTTTACAGTAGCGTTTCCAATATTGTGCAAATTCCTGCCCAGAGTTCACTGTGACTTGATCTGACTGAAATTATAAAGAAAGAAACATTTGTTGTTGTTTTTTATAAGGAAAAAAAAAACACAAAGTAAAAAAATGTAATGTTTTTTTTTTAGACACAAAAAAGTCTTTAAGGAGAGTCATATGAGTAAAGACATTCCTATACGGCCTATGGCCATCACAATGATCATTATTTTTTCACTTATGTCAGATAAAAGATGATCCCAGAATACCCTCAAAAACAGGAGTAAAAGTAGTGAACTCCACAAGGATATAACATATAACCCATGGACTTTAAGCTCAGCAGCAAATCACTAGGCTACACCACTTAGGCCACTAGCATCTACAAAACACTAAGAATATTTTATAAATTTTTGGCATTTTTTTTACATCAAACCTCATAATAATTTTGACGTTATGCTTTTAAGTTTGATAATGAAATACACATAAATAATTGTACTTACCTTTGCTTCATTTTCATTTTGTATGTTATCTGGAATATTTGACCTTGGAAATAATGTGGCTGGCTGGTTCCAGATCTGTGTAAAATTCTTTATGTTATTTATCTTATCTTCCTTTTCTAGTGGTTTCAAATGAGCTGCCAAAACCATTTCTCTGTTAACAAAGTTATAGTACATACAAATATGATATGGCTGCTGACAGAATATAACAAAAGTATTAGACAGTAGCTTATAAAATAATATAGTATTATCTCAATTGAAGTATGATAATTATAAATAATAATGAGTAGGTTAACCCAAATTTATTTTCACAAGGAAATGATTGCTCGGTCTTGTGGTATGGGCTTTGGATTGTAGTCATGATGGTCTGGAATCTGAATTGTCATGTAATCAGAAGCTCAAATTGTATTTGATGTCATCCTAAAGATTTGGGATAGGATTATGAATCTTCATTTCTGAAGAATCTTTAACAAGAAAAACCTAAAAAATACTTTGCAAAATACTCTGTCCAAAAGTTTGTACACTTTATTTCTCTGATACCCAATCAGAATCAAGCTGAAATCGCACAATTATTTCTTTTACCTGACAACACAAGAATCAATTTTACAAAAATCAACTGATTAGTTAATTAATATTGGTAATAAATTACTTTGTTTGGTATCTCAAACAAGGAAAAGAAATAGTACTTGACAATTGGTTCACCAAACAAATGATTAACTGAGAACTGGTTCACAGACAATAGGTTCTAGGGACTAATAATTATCAATTCAGAAGGAACATCCAAAACATATAAAATATAAAGAACTAGAAGGACCTAAAAAATATATCAAGCAATCATAATTTTATGATAATAACAGAATAGCTCATCGCCTTTGTTCTGATTTGAGCAATCTGATTCTCAAGACTATTTAATCTATAGAATAAGGTTCAAATCAATGTGCCACTGTTAGATAGGGAAATTTCTTTTTCAATTGTGTTATTGTTTTGTATGTTTTGGACACTCTCAGAAATGAATATTATTATGTCCTAAACCAGCTAGACCTTTTGCAGGATGGCAAGAGATGGGAGAGAGGACATGACTTAAACTCATGACCATCTTGAGATAGTCCATGGCACACACCACACAACCAGTTTGCCATCCACTTTCTAATGCCTAGAAAGGGTCGTAAAGACTGTCAATGCCAAGGTGAGAGTGGGGATAAGCTCCCACTTTCCAAGAAATGCTCCGATGGATTGAGTCTCTAAATGCCTCTGACAATCAAATCCAGCTCCTGGCCTTCGCATGTGATTTTCTAAAAATCCGTCGGAACCTGTTCTAAGAAACTGACAGGAGAAGGGATGAAAGGCAGAAAACTGGTGCTTCAAAACCAGTTTAGCTTTGTGTTGATGGGACACATCAGCCTTAATAATGCAACCCATCTAGGAGAAGTAAAATTCTGACTCTAAACCTTCACTTTGTGGTAATACTCCCCCGTGTGGGTATTGGGGATTGGAAATGACCAAGAGTAATAATAACCCCACTGTCTTTCCACTTGCATTTCACTATGGGGAATAATAGTGGATCTCCCCCCCCCCCCCCCCCCCCCCCCCCCCAATGGTTTTGGACTGAGGTCTGGATTGTTCTACTCCAGACGAAGGTCAATGTCTCACTACGCTCTACTACAGGATGTAAACCCATCACAAAGTTTTTTCTGAAACTGGTGAATGTGACAGCAATGAAGGGGCCTGGATCCAAAATATGATGATTTCACAGGGCATACCCAGGGCACAGTTCACCTTAAGCTTTCTACTGCAGAATAGTTTCATTTGGAGAACTCTGTGGATGGCGGAGAATGGACCATTGACCAATCCCACCTTGTCCCATGGATATTCCGGTTAGAGTGTTTATGTCAGTATTGAAGCAACTTGTCAAGACCAAAAACTTCCTTAAAATGCAGGGATTATATAAAAAAAAGCCTGAGGAAATACCCAGCCTACACTAAATGCCAAGGAAACATGAGAAGAATGCTTAAAAGAAAAGTTTTCAATAGGAACATAAGAATTTTTTAAATTCTTTCACACATTTACTTCTAATTTATATCTTGCTTGCTTTGCAATTCTATGATTTCATTGCTAATTTAAGTTTTTAAGCAACTTAACTGATGTGATAATTTATATTTTTATTACATTAAACTTTGTAAAAATGAAGAGCTTTCCTTATTTTATGTATTTACCTGAAATCATCGTAAGTAGGAACTCTTTGTTCCACTGCTCTTATTTTGGCCTCATTTTCCCGCCAGTATCGCTCATCATTCACAACAGCTGTTTGTACCTCCTCCTCCAGTTTTTTAAAATCTAGGTGATCATCATCGTGAGAAATTTTCTTTGAAGACATTGTCTTTGAAATGAAAATAAAGGGAAAATAACTCAATAATAGTGTTATTTTGTATAATTAATTACTAATGAAATTTGCCTATGTGGAAGGTCTTCAGAGATTGCTGACCATATTCTTCAAAACTGGATTCTCCATTGAGAGTCCTGAACATCTCAAAAACAAAAAGCAGAAGTGACAACCTCATTCTGCAATTGCATACTCTGTAAAATGTTACAATAGGTGCATGGGCTACTTATGGTATTCTAAAAGGGAACACTTTTGTTATTAAAATTAATTATGCAAACCATTCTTTTTTCTAACAAACCTATTGACACACAGACTAAAGAAAACTATTAGCAACTTTTCCCATTTCAGGGATCACTAAAACTGGTTTCTGAAATGAAAATATTTTTATCATTGGGATTTAAATAATCCTTATATAATCCCTTGCCTTTTTAAGTGCACAAATTATTGTAATTAAAGTTTATCAGACAGTTTCAATGCAAATATTGACCTGCGAATTGCTGTAAATGTAAATTTAAGCTATAAAAGTATATAAAACTCATTTAAGTTTTTTTGAAGTTTATTATTTTGATCTTTTAGAAGTTATTGTAACTAGAAATATTATTATTTCATTATCATTTACATCCAATTTAGTCTAATAATTTAAATAAGCATTTGAAAAATGTTAATAGCATATTATAAAACTTTGTATATTGTATTTTAGTGATTAAACAGATATTAGTAATTACTGTAAAAATAACTTAGTGAACTACCTAAAGTCCTAAAATGCTATTATATATTATTATTATTATTATTATTAAAATCTTCTATATGAAACTCTTCAAATTCTAGTGAACACTGCCCTGCGGGTCTTTTCATCCTATGTAAATAAGTAAGAAGGTTCAAGTCTTAGGTTCTAATATTATTCAATTTCTTCCATCTGTCTATCAATCATAAATATGAATTTTGATGTAGCTTACTAGCTGTAAATGTTTGATAAATTAATTTAGTTCTTTTTAAAAATAGAAATTTTTGTCATAGACCTAGTAAATATAGTAAGCAGTGTTTTTTTTGTGATGGCACGCAATGATAAGCACACCGGCACCTTTTTCAATGTAGGGAAAAAACTATTACTTTTCTTGCATTTTAGCGTTTTAGAGTATAGTTTTGTAGTAAGATTTAAAGATAGGGAAAGCATCCTTTAAGACTTAATATTACATTTTATAATTGGTTTAAATACAGATCGATGGATGATTGCTTATACTTATACTATAATTATAACTTATACAAATTTGAGATTAACTTCAGTAGCAAGCCAAGTATGAAAAATAAGACAGACTTGTCCTAAAAAGGTAAATAATATTATCTTATATATAATACAGACGTTACTTCAAAAAATAATTATAGACGCTAAATTATCTCCTCATTTGTTATTTAGAAAAGAGTAGATTTAGAATCTATATGTACCTTTTAGATCTATGTAAGCTTTACTAACAGACAATGTTTGGCTAATTTGATGGTAAAGTTTGAGATAAAACGGCGTCCTTCACAACGTCTACAAATTTGGATATAAATATTTTTACAACGCAAGAGAACAATTAAATTGTTTCAAGGATACTGTTCATTAAAAAATATAATTTGCAACTATTTTCCAAAAATATACATCTAATATAGACAACTTGATTTATTTCAAAACTAAACATTTTATCTTATCTTGATCTATATTTTTGGTCAATTATTTATTTAATAAATTGTTTTGTTAAACGTAGATCTAGCAGGTTTTATATAATTAAAACAGATCTAGGTGACAATGTAGCAAATCTATTAAAATGGTCATAGCAATTATTATCATGAATTTGTCCTATTTACCCTCAATCTATTTCTTCGATCTACTTATTATTTTTTATTAGTTGTTTGTATGTCTATTAGTAGTTCTAGTTACACATTTTTCTTTATGTTGAAAAAAAAAAGATCTCGATCCATTTCTAATCAATCATATCAATAATAAAAAAAAAAAAAAGCTTCGCATTACAAAGCTTACAGTACGCCGTACTGATCGCAACATGTCAGCGCTCATGATAAAAATTCATAAGCTGATAACTAATAAACTATGAAGTTGGTAAGCTCTTTTAGATTTCATAAAATAGACAGAAGTCTAGATCTATCTAAATCATAATTTTAGATCTAAAATTAAAGTAGCCTATACTATAGTGTAGAATAATAGATAGATCTAGTCTAGTTACTTGTAGTTGTAATCTAGTCAAATCTACTTCTAGGAGTAGGATTCTACTTCAAGTTCTACTACTCAGTGAGTACTAGATCTAGAAGAACTTCTAGTGACTGACACTGACAGTACTCACACACACACACACAAGTCGTGACAAGTGACTATTCTAAATTCTACTTCTAGTCAATCTATTTAAATTTAGACTATTTCACTAATTCTATATCTAAATACTATAATATTAATCTATTCTTCTTCTTGAAACTGTCAGGTAGAGTTCAGTTCTTGGAACTCTAAGCCAGCAAAAGTGAACAAGAGCTCCCTCTCACCAGCCTGAATGAGAACAGTGTACACTGTTCTGTCTGGCGGGTGGGTCAGACTCGCGGCAAGAGACTGCGTACACTAAGACCCCCGCAAGTTTCCTTTTCTATACCAAGCTAACCATGCGGGACACGTCATTTATGTAACGGCCCCTTGAGGAACAGCGCCTGGATTGTGACAAGGTTGTGGGAGCTTTTTTACAACTCCCCACAGTGCAATGAGAATGCTCTCGCACCCCCTAAGGCACCCCCACGGGAGTCTTGTTTTGCTACTCTTTAGTCTAATCGTTTCCTCCTACGATCATTTCCACCTGGGCGCCACTATGAGGCAGGGTAGCATGCCCGGGATATTAATCTATAACTGTTACTATATTACTAGAATCTAGATGATAGATAGATCTATACTAATCTATAGTAGTATAGTATGTAATCTATAACTAGATTCTAGATCTTTAATAACTTTATCATCTACTAAGTCACTAAGTCTAAGTAACTATCATTAGTAGGCAAACTCAATTATGCTGTAACTAGAATTACTAGATATAGAATCTATTCTATAGTATTTTACTATACTACTAATAGTCTAATAGTTAGAGGTTTAGTGAGTGTGGGCAAGGGGGCACCATGCCCCAGGCGCCACATGCAGCCTGTATTTCTTTGTGATGTTCATGGAAAAATGGGGGTGGGCGCCAATAAACAGGGTTTGTAGTGCTCCTAAAATGTCCTAAAAAATGAAAAGTCTCCTAAAATTCTCCTAAAAATTGCCAGAATTCTTCTAAAACTTTCTCCACTCTCCTAAAATTTTTACCCAATATTTTTTAAAATATAATTTTGCTTATCCTGCTAAAAATGGGGGGGGGGGGGGGGGGGGGGGGGGGGACAACAGTGTAACTAGGTATTCTGATTGCATGATGATGTTATGGGCTGGCTGTGTTAATGAGCTGACCAGTGACCTTAGATCTATGTATTGTAGAGCAGGAGCTGAGTTTGGCGAACAAACAAAATTTCTTCTATTTCAGATTTGTCTCTCAGACAACCCAAGTAAACCATGTTTTGTGTTGTTTTTCAAAGGAGTGAAAATTATGCTAGACTGCGGTCTAGACATCAAACAGATACTTCATTACATACCTCTACTTGTGGTGCCTGGGTAATTTTTTCTTATTATAAATAATATTTCTTCTGGTAATCAATTGGATACCAATGAGATGCCTAGACTGAAGTTTTTGTTTTTAGTTTATAATGTCACTTGAATCATTTCCTATTTTTGTGAATTAATTGAAAAAAAATTGTCCCTTGAATAATAATTGTGTGGTTAACTTCTTGTTTCCTTTCAGCTTTCAAGTATCGAAGGCACATACATGGAGCCAGGGGGGTGATAAAAGAAATCGAGTTCCAGATGATGCTGTGAGTTGAATACAGTATAGAAGAGTCCTTTTTTAAAATATACACCTTTACAAATGAAAAAGATTATTAGTATTTAAATAGTTGCTGATGAAAAAAATTTTTTGGTTGTTTATAGGCTCAAGAATTGAAAGAATGTGGTGGACGACTTTTAGTGGATGGCAATCCAGAATTTTCAATACCAGAGGTAAAGAATTAGAAACAATAGTAGCATTTTTAAAAAAGTAGTAAAGTTCCTTTCAGACCCTGCGATCTTACAATAGAGATTCGAAACCAGAAACTCAGGTAGTGAAGCCAAGCGCTTAAGCACTCAGTCACAGCGCTACCTAGACACTTATAATTAATAAAAAAAAAATATTTTTTTTGTAATACGTTCCAATTCTTTAATGTCTTATAGCTGATACATTTATTTTAAAAAGTGTTTCTTAGAAAAAAAAATTTAAAAAACATTCTCTGTGTGTTTTTTTAGACTGGTATAGTTGATCTTTCTACTCTGGACGCTATCCTTATTTCAAGTTACAGTTGCATGCTGGCCCTGCCTTACATTACAGAGTACACCGGCTTCAAGGGAACTATCTACATGACAGAACCTACATTTTATATTGGAAGGTATACATACCATTTAGTATTTATAACAACACCGTCTATTTTATGCAAATCTACATTTGTAATTGGCTGTGGTCCCTTGGATATCTAGAAGCAGATAGAACAGGTAATGTTTTAAGTCAACTATACAAAAGATGCTTCATGATCACCACTAGAATCCACTGCCTTTACTTTCTCCAGCTGAATG
This sequence comes from Biomphalaria pfeifferi, assembly GCA_030265305.1. Lineage (NCBI taxonomy): Eukaryota > Metazoa > Mollusca > Gastropoda > Planorbidae > Biomphalaria > Biomphalaria pfeifferi. The sequence goes on from JASAOG010000258.1 coordinate 691,170, forward strand.
AACGTAGGAGATTCAGCTGCTAACAATCACTCAAACCCACTGCCTGAATCATGCAGCTACACTACAAACCTTGATTTTTCTAAAAAAAGAATTTTTTTCATCTACATGATAGGCACAGTGGCTAAGTGGTAATGTGCTTGGCTTCTGAACTAAGGTTCTTGAGTTGAGACTAAGTTTTTGAAGTTTTTAGAATGCTTTTATGTCCGCCTGGCATTAGTTGGCAAAAGTTTAAAGCAGTTGTTCATTGTGCTGGCCACATGACACCCTCGTTAACTGTTAGAAATAGATGCCCTTTTTTTTTATCATTCTCCCCATGTATTGCAAGGTCTGAAATGGTTACATGACCTAAATTTTGTCATTAGACTGTCAAAGATAAACATTCAATTAAATGAGAAATCCCATCATGTTAATTAAGAATTGACACTATCTCTCAGGTTGTACATGGAGGAGTTAGTGAAATATGTGGAGAGAAACCCTAAGTCCAGCATAGCCTCCCATTGGAAACAGGAAAATATTATCAAGTAAGTAGGTCATAATAAGCTTGATTAGTTTGTTTATCCACTTTATTATTTGTGGTTAGCAGTTAGTTATTGTATACGTTTTGGATGCTTTCTAACTTATTACCTTTTCTTTTTATTTGAATGCATAACTATGCACCATTGATGTAATGTTGAGAAAAATTATTATAAAGTATTGTAGCTTACATCCGTCATTTATTTTATTAATGGGGAAAGTAGTATTATGAATGATATTATGCTTTATAAAAGTTGGATAACTGAGTCTTATGGTAATTATGTTGTTTTCTTTTATTCAAGATCTATCAATGCTAACATATGAATTTAAATAATATCTATCATTTCTACATTAAGGAACCTGCCAGCACCTCTACGTGATGCAGTACGTCCTCGTCAGTGGAGGAAGTTGTACACATTGCATGATATAAACTCTTCTCTTTCTAAAGTTCAGCTTGTTGGTTTTAGTGAAAAGCTGGTAAAATACTTTTAGTTTTTATTGTTTTCTAATTGTCATGTTTATTTCCCCTACTGTTCTTAATAGTAGTCAACATCTAGTAGGGAAAAAAATCTAGGTTCAGTCTTTCAGATTCTTTACTTAAGTTAGTTTAATGTCAAATATTGTTTACTTTAATACTTTCATGTTCCGCAGGATATTTTTGGTGCTTTGACTGTCTCCCCTGCCAGCTCTGGATGCTGCATAGGAAGCTGTAATTGGATCATCAATTCCAAATATGAAAAGGTTTTTAAATATTTTTGTCACTTTGTCATGTTTGAAGGAAATATGTCATGACACGTAACATCTGCCTACAGTAACCATATAGTAAAAAGGCTTTTCTTCAAGTCTGAAGGTTTAGCTAAAGATAAAACAGGGAATAACTTTTTGGTGTATTTATAGTTAAGCTAGAAGGTTGGTCTTATTCATCATTTAATATTCTTATCTCTGTGTGTCCATTTATAATACTGTCAGGGGTTCTCAAGAAATAATACAAACACCAGTCCATCAACTCTCATGAAACATATATACATAACACCAGTCCAGGAAGCAACCTCCAGCCTTCCTGGACTGGGAGCAAGACCTCACTAACTTAACACGCTCTCTCTTACATTTATTGAAGACTTAACCATTCAGTTCACAACACATGCAAGACTGTTCACATTCTTAACCTGGGAATACATATACAAAGGGATATAACTGTTATGCCAAAATTTCAAACTAACATTCACTCTCGCCATACCTCCCCTGACAATTACAAGATGAAATGATTAAAATTAAGTCAAATTTTGTTGTTGTTTTTTTTGCTTTATCCTGTGCATGTAGATGTGTCAAACATTTTTTTTTTTCATTAAAAAAAAATGTGTCTATTTACTTGTACAGATTTGTTATATCGCTGGCACATCAACATTAACGACCCACCCTCGGGTAAGTCAAGTCTGGTTATTAACATTTACTATAATTTGCTATCATTCTTGTCCATCAACAGCTCACCCTCGTATAAATCTGTAGGTGGTTATTAATAAATACTATAATAATCAGTCAGATCACACACATCGAAATAACTCAAAGAACTCGTTCAGTTTAATAATAGTGGCAATGTCTTCGATTCCGAAGATTAAGGATGAGTGCAATATTTCACGTGACTAGGTGAACCCAGTTGCCACCAGCATATTCTTCCGCAGACAAAGCTGTTGTCCGCTGGCAGTCTATTTAATTTTTCTTTCCATCTTCTGTGCCTGTTTTCAATAATGGCTTTACTGTGGGTCATTCAGTTTAGTGCAATTTAAAACTCAAATGCAATGGTAAATAATGGCAACAACATTTAATGCTATCTACTTTCTCTTTCTCCATCCCTCTCTCCTCTCCTCTCTCTATCCCTTCCTCCCTTTATCACATTCATGAATAATTGGCACTCATTTAGCAAAAGAAAATGGAATTCAAGGGACGCAAATAAGGGATGAAATTCATGAATAATTTCCTCACAAACAAACTTGTGCTGATCAATCATCACATTTTGTTCCTAGAAATTATGTACAAAGTTTGTTTTCAAACTTTAAAAAAAGCTACTGCACTCATTTACAAAAGATTATGTATTACTTTTCTTTAAACTTTATTGGTCATTACTGTGAGTTGTTTTCAATTTCTCATGTAAAGTTTCCCTTTCAACCTTGTGATCTATAGGGTAGATGATGTTAAGGTCATCTGTTTCTTTAACCAATGGTTAACAAGCAGGGTTTCATGTGGCCAGCACAATGACCAACTTAAGTCAGGTACCCATTAGAGTTGGGTGGACTCAGGGGCCCCCTAAAAATCCTGAAATTCAAAATTCCAGTCTTCATCAAGATTTGAACCCAGGACCCCAAGTTCGGAAACCAAGCACTTAACCACTCAGCCACAACGCTCCCCAAATTCTCATATACTAAAATTTAAAATAATTTACTTTTCTTTTTAGTTCTAATATAGAAAAACAATTATCTCCTCAGCCAATGGATCAATCCCCTCTAAAAAATGCTGATGTGTTAATTGTCAGCTGTCTTACGCAAACTCCCTTGTCATTGCCTGACCCAATGATTGGAGAGTTTTGTCTCAATGCAGGTAAAAAAAAATTTAAATAGTAAAATACCTAAAAATTTCTTTAATTAGCAGTTTTTCAGGGTTTTCTATCTTACCAAATCATTTCCTAATTTTTCTTTCTTCTTTATCTCTGGTCCTAAATTTTTTTTAAAAGTATATTAAATAAATTAGGCTTTCAAAAAACAGTAATGAACTCTAAATAAATGTTTAGTAATTTCAGTTATGAAATAAGAACCAAAACTTATTTTTACTATAATTATCATATTTTAACTTAGAACGATTCACATCATGGAAGGTAAAGTGTAAAAAATGTAATATATAAACAAAGGTTATGATTATGACTTTTGTAAATTTCATTTAGCTCTTCTGGAAATATGATTCTTTACATCTTTTGAAATAAAATAGCATTGGAAATCAATGAACACTTTTTGCTATCATATCTTTCAGCTGTGACTGTCAAAAATGGAGGCAATGTGCTTGTGCCTTGTTATGCTTCAGGGGTAACCTTTGACCTTTTTGAGTGCCTGTCTGGTCATCTGGATCAATGTGGCTTGGCAGGTGTTCCCATGTATTTCTTGTCCCCTGTGTCTGACAGTACCCTGGCATACTCAAACATTTTTGCAGAATGGTACAAACTATTTCACCTTTCTGTTTAATTACAATGATTTTATTAGACTGTTTTATTGGTGTTTATCTCAAAAACTGTATCCCGTTCTAGTTTCAAAGATGAGTTATAAATTAATTATTTGCTTTCTAAACTATAAATAGCTCAGATGAAGTTAAGATTTTTCTTTGTTATCTATTGATCAGTAAGCTGTTTTATAAAGAAGCTCACTTATTAAGTTAATAAAAAAAATTATTTAAATCTACAGCCTTTTCTCACAAAATATCTTAGTACTTAATTAGAGTTAAGAACCTAATAACTCCAAGTACTAAGATATTTTATGAATAAAGGCTATAGATGTGGGGAGGGGGGGGGGGTGAAACATGGAAAGGGACAGACACTCAAATACTGTATTTGAGATGTGCTACATAATTACTAGGGGTGCACCGGATAGTCGCTCTGGCTTCTGCCGAATATTCAGCACTTTTTCACTATCCGGCTCTGGTCGGATATCACTACCGGATAGTAAACCGGATAGTAAAAGCTACACCTGTATTTCTATTAATATTGTTATGTGCCTATGCGCTAAGTTTTTCCAGATACGCTAAACGGAGGTAACACTTAAATATGGAAACAATACAGGTGAAAGGCAAACAATAGTCGACGCTGATAAACGATGTCCAACAAGAAGTTTAAACTAAATCTCCATGTTAATAAAATATACCAATACTCATAAAGTGGACATGATTCAATAATGTCAGTTCTGAAATACATTAACGTTTTTGTTTCAAATAAAAGAATTTGTTTTTAAAACTATAAACTATGACTATGCACCAAATATTTTTTAGTACAAAGACAAGGCGTGTTAATCTAAATAGAAATTAGACTTTACATTATAAATTCGCATTACATACGTAGCAGCGATGTCTGACACATTTTAAAAGCTTGTCTTGACCTTTGAGCGGTCTAGTAAACATGTAATATTCCTTAATTACGACACGCTGATAATCTGTCTAGATGTGCGGGTATATCTCCAGAGGTAGAGATGAGCAACCCCCACCTCCTTTTGTTTGTTTAGACCATAACACTGATTTCACAGATAGGCAGCTGACCACATTAGGCCAGATGTCAACGTGTTGACACTGTCTAGAGGCCACTTCTTATGAGGAAACTGATTTTGTTTACTTGGAGAAGAATTTTTTTTAGGGGCGGGACTACAAGCCAAATCTCTATAAGGTTAATCTGGTATCAGTTTGTTTATTATGAGATAGGTTGTCAATCAAGGGTCTGGACCACAAGCCACACCTTTTATACTATTTTCCGGGACAATAAGTTTGTTTACTTTAAGTCTCAATTAGGAGGCTGGACTACAAGCCAAAAAGACACTGACCAAGGGTATCTTTAAAGGGAGGGCTCAAGAGACTCAACACCCCCAACTTCTTATTTGTTTAATCCATGACAATGTATTGATAGACATTGAACATTCTTAAGCCAGAATGGATTAACGCAGATTGTTGAGAAATATTGACAATGTCTAGAGGTGACTAGATGATGAGACTAAGTTTGTTTACTTGGAGAGAAATGTCATTTAGGGCGCTGAACACACGTTCGTTGCACAATAAAATAAAACAAATATGTGTATATGTGCGTGTATGTATTTTTACCCCTTGTATTAAAACCTTTAGAAAGAAAGCTAATTTCATTGTTTAATTCTATTTACTTAATATATAAAGGAAAACCTTACAGTAAATTTTAACATCGCAGAAAATAAATTGATCTAAAGCACCACAATTAGATCTAGCAAACAAAGAAAAAAATATGCTGGAATGTTAAGAAACACTTGACCTCTGTAACTAAGGTACAGATATAATTTATCTATATGCTTGACTGACCATGCCAATGTGTTATCTTTTGTTTGCCTGCACACTAAACACTATTGCGTATGCCCAAGGAAAAAAAAATGTGTGAAGGTCAACACAATCAGTCGAACATAAAGTCTATTTATGTTGTTTGTTTTTTTTTTGGTAAGGAGGGTGTGGGTGATTTTTTTTTTCTTCTATAGTTGGTTTTCCTAATTCTCTTAGATCTATATAACAGTAGATCTAAACATAGATACCAATAATAGGCCTACAGACTACAATTAAATCTATGCTTCGCAACATTTAAGGCTCAGGCTATGAGTAGGTATAATGGATGTTCCTGCTGTTAATAAAATATCGTTTGCCGCAAATGGATTAATAAATATATGACCTACTACGCTTCAGATTCCAACTATTAACTAACAGCTATCCGTATTAAGCCCTTGAAGCCAGAAGCAGAAGCAGTCTTTGGACTTAAAATTACAAGTCTGATGACCAGTTGTTGGTCAGAAATTCTTGAACACATACATCCAACCACCATACAAGCCAGATGAGAGATTTACATTAGTAACTAAATAAATATATACTAACATATTTTACATTGACCCTCCAACACACAGCCTTTATAGTTGGTAGCCTCATACATACACACAGACGCTCATGCTACACAGATTAATTTTTGTTTATAAATACTGTTAAGCTTAAATAAATCAATCAGTACAGAGTTTAAAACAATAAGATAAATAAAAGGAAAAAAATAATACCAACAAATATAGGTATGTTATTTAAAAGTTTCGTAAAATGTTCAGCAATACAAGCTATTTACAAGACACTTAAGTATCCGGCCCCGGCCGAATATCAAATTTTACTATCCGGTCATATCTGGCTCCGGCTGGATATCAAAAAGTACTATCCGGTGCACCCCTAATAATTACATTAAATTATATTAATTATATTTGGAGAGTAAAGGCTGGTTATAATTAGACTTTTTTATGTTTTTATGATGAGACATTTATTGAATTACATTGACAGGTTATCAGCTGGGAAACAATCCAAAGTATTTCTCCCAGAATGTCCATTTCCTCACGCTGATGTAAGTACAATTAGTTATTATTATTTGTTATAATAATTGGTGTAACCCACTTGGGTACTCAACTTAAGGAGCTTGAGTTTGAATTGAGGTGTAGACTCGGAATATTTAATACATTTAACTACGTTTTGTTGATTGAACTAAAAGCAGTGTGGAAACCTGCTCTCAGATACCCCTTACAAAAGAGATTAGACCAGATTGCACTGAGATTGCTTTAGGAGCATGGAAGATGTGCTATAGAAATTAATAATGTATTTCTGATAGGTTGTACTTATACATACATTAACAAATGTAAACTGTGTTCAAAAATAAAAGACAAATAAAGACAAGTTTGTCATGCAGTGTAACAGAGGTTTCAATGTTTGTATACTTACATCTAAGTAAAAGATACAAGTGTTTATGTTTGAATTAACATTTTTGCCTGGTTTGGTAATATTTATATGAAGAGAAATTATCATACATTTTTAATGTTGTCAGTAAAATCTTTGGCAAAAAACAACCCTACCCCCTCTTGTCTGAGTTCTGTTCGATAAGATCACCCTGAAGACAGCTAAAAAGAAGTTTACACATTTTAAAAAATCCTCTGTTCTATTTATCGTTTCATCATGACACAGATGGTAACATATCATGAAATATAAACACAATCACAAACATTGTTTCTTACCGCTGGTCATTAAATTGTTAAGAATTGATGTATATCCCATCTTGAAATGTTTCACCTTGATTGTTGAACAAGTGATAATTTTCTTTCAGGTCTTTGTCTAGTTGCAAGGCCATATTACTGATTGGATAATGTTAAATAGTTATGTATAGCCCTCACCTGTTGAAATGAAATGATAATAAAACTTACTGTTTGTGTTCTGTCACAGCTTCTCAGTAAAGGAAGATTAAAAAACTTCTCCAGCATTCACAGTAAGTCTCTTGAGTTTTGAATCAATGTACACACAAAAAGAACTTGAGTTCATTGTCTTTTTAAAAAAATACTTCCAGAGCTATCTCCCTGCCCTGAGGATATGTCTTAGATGCTAATCTGAAATCTAAGATGCTAATCTGAAATCTTAGATGCTAATATGAAATCTTGGTGCTAATATGAAATATTAGATACTAATGTGAAATCTTAGATGCTAATCTGAAATCTTAGATGCTAATTGTCACGAATCATCAATAGTGCTAATGTCACGTTGAAGATTATCTTGATCTATATCGCACTATCAATGATTGTGGTTGCCAAGGATTCAGAAATCGTCAGTAGATAAGATGATCATCTAGAAGTTGCTAGTTGATAAGAGGATCATCTAGAGTTGCCAGTTGATAAGAGGATCATCTAGAAGTTACTAGTCGACAGGACGATCTAAGTATACTATTATATATTCAATGAAGAAACTTCTCTTCGACAAATACAAATACTTTAATTTAGAACTTGGAAAAGCTATTCACAAATAATTACAATGGTTAAATGTACTTGAATAGAATATAAATGATCTACACAATAATATAATTATGTCTTTTTTCTTGAGTTCTAACACTAGACTTTAGTACATGTTATATCTAACACGTTTCGCACAAGATTGGCGGTAATATCTCTCAGCTTACAAAGCTTGGGCATTACCACGTGACCAACATCTCTCCGCTGCATGGCCAACCAATAAATGCAGCTCAAAGTACAATAATAAATACCTCCAACCAATCACATTCATCCCAAAACAGAATTCTGCTGCGTGATGTAAAATTCCCGAGGTGGGTGAAGTTCTGGTAACCTTGGCTAAATATAGATACAGTGTACGTGACACTAATATAAAATCTTAGATGCTAATATGAAATCTTAGATGCTAATATGAAATATTGGATGCTAATATGAAATATTAGATGCTAATATGAAATATTAGATGCTAATAGGAAATATTAGATGCTAATAGGAAATATTAGATGCTAATCTGAAATCGATGGGAGGGTTATCAAATTAGGTGCTCTATTGATCCATTTAAGTTTTATGTCTGGAAATTTAAGTTTTAAAAAATAGAAATTTGAACCTTAGATATGTTGCTTCCGTTAGGGTCTTAAATGCTAGGTCTTAGTAAGAACTCTCCAACTCCAGGTATTTTTCTCTAGGCTAACACCTGATATTGTTTTAAAGCATCTCTAATAGGCATTTTTATTACATCATTCTCCTTTAAGCTAAAAAAACAAGCATTGCCTTTTGGCAAATGGTTATCTCACAAGAGAGTGTCCCACACAGCACAACGTATCAAACAAAAAGTAGTACCTCTACTTAGTCTGTAGTTTTGATGCATAAAATAGAGTTCAAGTTCAGTCATTCAAGAAGCTTTAGATTATATTACTTTATATACCAGGGGGCACGGTGGCTTAAGTGCTTGGCTTCCGAGCCAGGGGTCCTGGGTTTGAATCTCACTGATGTTTGGGATTTTAAGTTTCAGGATTTTCAGGGCGCCTCTGAGTCCACCCAACGCTAATGGTTATCTCACAAGAGAGTGTCCCACACAGCACAACGTATCAAACAAAAAGTAGTACCTCTACTTAGTCTGTAGTTTTGATGCATAAAATAGAGTTCAAGTTCAGTCATTCAAGAAGCTTTAGATTATATTACTTTATATACCAGGGGGCACGGTGGCTTAAGTGCTTGGCTTCCGAGCCAGGGGTCCTGGGTTTGAATCTCACTGATGTTTGGGATTTTAAGTTTCAGGATTTTCAGGGCGCCTCTGAGTCCACCCAACGCTAATGGCTACCTGACTTAAGTAGGGGAAAGTAATGGGGGTTGGTCGTTGTGCTGGCCACATGAAACCTATCTCTTTATCCGTTGGCCATAGAAACTAATGACCTTCACATCATCTGCCCAATAGATCGCAAGGTCTGGAAAGGGAACTTTACTTTTTTTGTATACTTTCTATACGGGTATATATAGATATCCTCCCCTCAGATGTTGTGACCTATGGGGAAGATGATGTAAGGTCAAAGGTCATCTGTTGCTGTGGCCCATGCTAAACAAGGGTGTCATGTGGCCAGCACATGAGTCAATTAATGAAAAGGAGATAATTTGTTTCTGGTAGGAAAATATTTTTCCATTTTTGGTTTGAAAAAAACTATAAATAGAAGAGGGGCCAAAAAATGTGTTTCTTCTTGAGTCAAAAAGTTTCAAGCTTCATGCTGAATCTACTTCTGGTAATTTAATATTGAATTAGGATTCTAGTGTGTATTATTGCTTCATATATAGTGTGTGTTCAATATTTTCATGATCTCTACTGAAGAATTCAAAGATTTTATTTTGTAAAAAGGAATTCTTTTACTTTATGAAGTAAAAAAAAAGATCCCCAGTATACAGTGAAAAATACCAAGACATATTAACCCTTAAAGTGCTGAGCTGTTTTACAGTGAGTGTATACAAAATGGAATTACAATTCCAATGTTTAGAGACTGAGGCTAAACTACCGCATATGTTTTAAGGGTTAAGCTGTGATTCCATGGAAACACCAGCTTTAGCCTGAATTTTAACTGTCTCTCAACGTTGATGTATCATTTGATACTACGCTATAATACTGTCCTTAATCAAATATTTAAAATAAATATTATGGTTATTGTGCATCATATTATTGTGCATTATACTACCAATAATAGCCATTTATCTCCCCTAAATTTGCTGCTTTTGTTTTCTCCCCCCTAGCTGGTCTAAGTACAGACTTTGTCACACCATGTATATTGTTTGCTGGACATCCTTCTCTCAGGATGGGAGACATTGTCCACTTCATTGAGTTATGGGGGAACTCACCATCCAACACTATCATATTTACTGGTGAGTGTCTTTTTAGGTTTCTACAATGTGTTGTTGTTTTTTTAATGTAAGAAATGTGTAACAAAAGTTGTTGTTTTTTTTTTTGGTTTCATTTCTATGTTTTTTAAACTTTCTTTTTACAAATTTTTTTTTCCCTTCACATTTTATAATTATGGACAATTTCTTAGTATAAACTTGTATCATCTAAATCTATGACTTTTTATTTATATATTTAGTTAGTTAACAAAGTAGACTGTTAGTTGTTAAAATAAGAATATACCCAGCCTTAAGTAAAATGTTAGAAAAAATCCCACAAGTTTCAGTAAAAATATGAAATTGCCAAGTTTTCCAGTAAAAATTGAATATCTTATTAATCATATTTTATTATTCTTTCTGTCTAGAACCAGACTTTCCTCATCTTGATGCCCTGGCCCCTTTTCTGCCAATCGCTATGAGGGTAAGTTTTAGTATTCTGCCCCTTACTTTGTTAATCCTGACTTGTACTTTAAGTGATTAGAGCTATTTTCTAAACCTAAAAATTTCTATAATAATAAAGGAAAATTCACCTATATCTGTGATACATCAGACATGTATTGTAAAAAAAAAAAAGTAAAGTTTCCCTTTCAGACCTAGTGGTCTATAGGGTCATCTGTTTCTGTGGCCTACTGTTTTTGAGGGTGTCATGTGGGCAGCACAAAAACCAACTGCCTTTACTTTGCCCTAACTAATGTCAGGTACCCATTAGAGCTGGGTGGACTTGGAGGCACCCATAAATCCCAAAATTAAAAATCTATGTCTTCACCAAGTTTTGAACCTGGGACCCCCTGGTTCGGAATCCATGTGCTTTACCCCTCAGCCACTGCACCTCATTTCTAAACCTTAAAGTTTCTATACTAATAAAGGAAAATTCACCTATATCTGTGACATATCGGATATGTATTGTAAAAGGATGAAGTTAGATAGTTTGTGGCCTGACATCATTTTTACTTTTTGGGGGCTTAAACAAAAAAGGTAACTAAAATATACTTTTAGCTTAAGATACCCTGAAGCATTTGAAGAATTATCTAGTTTATGTGAAACATAAAATTCTTACTATCCTATACCCTAACCCTATACTTGTGTTAGGTTTATCATATCTTGGTAGATTTAAAAGATATTAACTGATAGTTGAGAAAATAGTCCTGATATGCTAGTAGCTTTCATTTTTAGAGTCATTGTGTAAAAAAAAAAAATTATGCTCAACACTGTCTTAGATGTTTGCATTATTCCGACAGGTTTGTTACTGTCCCATTGATACCAGCCTGAACTTTTCTCAAGCCAATAAATTGATCCGTGACCTTCGACCCCTTCACCTTGTGGTGTCGGAGAGCTACATTCACCCCCCTGTGTTGGAACCTCTCAGGAATGACCTTACTGTTGACTTTGTAAGCTAAACGCCTCCACTTTATAAAGTACATGCAGATAGAATCACTGGTACATGTGCACTTGGTCTTCTTCCTGCTCCTCTAATGGTGCAATATGTCTACACAGCTTTATAAGATCAATTTTTGGTTCTGAATGGTCCATCAAATAAAGTACACAAGATATAAATATACAATTTTATGTAATATTAGTTAAATAATTTTATATAAACCAATTTTGTAAAAGGAAATGAGACTACGACTAAACTAAGACTGCTTTATTGATCCTTATTTAAATATTTGAAAATTGTTGTGATTAACCCTTAAAGTGTTGAGCTTTTCTTCAAGAGTGCATACAAAATGGAATTACAATTCTAGTGTTTTGAGGCTAAACTACCACACGCGTCTAAAGGGTAAAAAAGTCTTTTTTTTTTTAATGGACCTATTGCAAACAAACACCCATGCTTCCTTATCTATTCTACACAACTTACTACCTAATTTGAATCAAACATGGATATCATGTGACTGTATTTTTCGGTGTTATATCAATAGTTGTCATTTTGGGGAATGAGGTCCATTGAAAACAACTACAACAACATTCCATTATATATATTTATTATATATATTTGTAAGAATTGTTTTATTATATATTAGTATTGACCTTAAATGTGTGCTTTATTTTCACACAAATGTTCACTAGGATCCATCGCCATTGACATACAAACAGGGGGAGATCTTGTCTTTGCCAGTGAAGAGACAATATGAAGCTGTAGAGATGGAGCCTGAGGTTAGTTGTATTTATCCTTTCTGATCTTCAGTATCTATAAAACTATACTCAAAATCAACAATATAAAAAGGGTTGTTAAAAAAATAAGATCTCTTGGAAGTCTCTGGTTCAATTTGATCACTGTAGTTAAAAAGGATCTTGAGCCTATTCCATATCTATGACACTGGTTCACTCTGTTTATGCTAGTATCACATTGGACTAGAATTGCAGAAAGGTTAAACCATGTTAGCTCATACACATTTGTTTTTTTTAGCATCCATTCATATTGAAAATCCAGTAGTAGCAATCATAACAATAATCTTTTCAGAACAGATTTTTTTTCTCCTTTGTTCATTTATAAAGTATTTGTAGGCTAGTTTTATAATACTGTATTGCCTCTAGCAATCCACTGCTGAGGACAGACATAGATAGCAAAAAGAGAACTTATATTGGCCACTGGTGCACAATGGTTATGCCTGCGCTGGATGTGGCAAAATATGTAGTTCACATCTGGGACTGTGTAGCCACTTGAAGTAGTGCACTCTTACTCTTAATCCTCAAACTTGAAGACAATAGTTCATTTCATTTTATCTTAGTCACAAGAGGAATCTATATGCATGCATGATAAATCTTCTTCTTCGTTCTCATTGATTATGTTGGAGTGTTCAGATGAGTAGACCAATACATGAGATGAAATGCGCAGTGGTTTCCAGATCAGGGAGCTCTCCATATAGTTTCTTTTCTATTGGGGTGATTTGGGGCCAATGTCTTATACGGGCCTCTTGGTATAGAGAGCAGTTTTGGAGGACGTGGTCTGTATTCTCTGGTGATTCTCCACATGGGCAGATTTCACTGGTTCCAATTTTGAGCTTCCGGTACATGTGTTGTCGCATTCTGTTGTGTCCGGTCCTGAGTCGAAAGATTAGACGTTGGTCTTGTCGGGATAGCTTATAGTAAGCGTCATCTTTCTTGTGATTTGGATGAGAGCTCGTCCATTTCTCATTTATTTTATTTACTATTAATTTCTTCAATTCTTCTGGATAGAGTGCAGAGTTTATTAGTGTGTTAATTCTCCCACTCTTGGCGAGTGAGTCAGCCTTCTCATTTCCTTCTAGTTCTATATGAGCTGGAATCCATTGAATTACAGTTTTTTTGCTGTTGTTGTTGAGCTTTGTAAGTGCTGTTTTGAGGTTATTAATATATGAGGAATCAGAGTTTTGCAGGCTTTGGAGGGTTGTTTTTGCATCGGTTAGTAAGACAATCTGACTGTGTGGGGAACTTGGATGATTTGCTAGGATGGTAGCAGCTAGTGCTAGTGCTTCCCTTTCTGCTCTGTGACTATCAGAGAGCTCTCCAGTTGCAATGGATTTTTCTAGTTTTCCTCCATCTGGCCATTCGATAAGTATTCCAGCTCCTCCATTTGTGGTGGCTTTATGGGTTGAACCATCCGTGTAAACTCTGATCCACTGATTGCTAGGATAATTAGTATGTAGAAAACAGTTCACTATTTTCTTGAGCTCTGTTGGTCTGTAATCAGATTTTCTTTTAATGCTTTCAATATGGTCCCTTATAGTAGGAAGAGGGCTTTCGTCCCAGGGTGGAGATTCATTATAGTGTAATGCATGATAAATGATTTTATATTATTTCTTTGATGGCTGAGAGGTTAAGCACTTGGCTTCCCAACCTGGGGTCATGGGTTCAAATCTCAGTGAAGACTGGGATTTTTAATTTTGGGATTTTTTAGGGTGCCCCTGAGTCCACCCAGTGCATAACAGTCACAATACAGCTTGATAAACCTGGGACTATTGAAATATGCATACAAAAGACAAATTATCTCCACTATCAAATAGCTCTGTCTATGTGGATTTGGTCATATTCATTTTATGGAGGATAAACTAATTCCTTGTTACAGTCATGAGGACAACTGGTGTCTCCTATCTCCATTATTTGGATGTGATTAAAGATCTTAAAGCTATGGGGGTGGATGTTTACTGTTGGGAAGATGTAGCCCTAGAACTGAATATGTGAAGACAAGTGGTGACAACGTTAACTCTGGAGAAAAAGATATCAGTGATCAGCCCCAAAATAAAAATGAGCCAAATGGAAGAAGACTGATGCCTCCTAACACTAACTTTTGATGTATTGGGGTGAGATTGTTTCTCCATACCGGTACTAAAGTTTTACAGTCACAAGGAGAAACACTGAGTTACAAAAACCTAAAGGATGGTTTAAAATTGCATGAAATTCATTCAAAATATTGCCTCTAGAAAGAACAAATGAATTCAGATTTCCAACAGGAAAATATTTTACCTCATAATAATAATAGCAGTAATATAGTCTTAACCAACAGAGTAAATATTTTTTAACTTTCAGTTAGCTAATACTTTAGAGCCAGTGGAAGTCAAGCCAGGTACAGCCATCGCCATGATTACAGCTGCTTTGGTTGCCAAAGATAACAGGTATGTTTTGAAACTGCTGCCAAACCTTCATGATGTGCCCAAGAAGCGCAGAGCTGATGGAAGTCTACTCTGGCGCAAGCCGTATATATTTGGAACCCCAAATCTGCAAGAGATTGTGGATAGTCTAAAACAGGTAATAAACCAGAGTAGCAAGAGTGTGTGTTGAAACTACTTGTGAATGAAATGTCATGAGAAATATATGAAAGACAAATGGATTGATTGAATTTTTTAAACTCTTATTTCAGAATGGTTTTACTTCACTGAGAGTAGAAGAAATTGATTCTGGATCCATTATCCATTTGGTATGTATCAAATAAAAGTAAACAAAATAAATACTTTAGTAAATTTAGAGACATTGATGCTTTGTCTTAAGAAACCTGTCAAAGATCCAACACACAAGACTAATTAGCTTACACCAATGAAAGGAGGGCTATATGTGATATAAAAGCTTTTTTTTTTTTACATAATATATGTCATAATTCAAGGCGCAAGATTAATAATGATGGCAATGTCTTTGATTCTGAAGATTAAGGATGAGTGCAATGTTTCACATGACTACGCAAGCCCAGTTTTGACCTGCATATTTTACAGCATCTCATGGAGACAAAGCCATTGTCCGCTGGCGGTCTTTTTAAGTTTTCTCTCCGTCTTTAATAAGGGCTTTAGACACAAAATTATGTATGGGTAAAAGATTCTTATCTTTAATAAAACAATGTATGGTCTGTTTTAAACATTTTCGTACATTAGCTTAAACATAAGCCAGAGAACCTAATTCTCAGAATACAGGAGATGAAGGCCTATAAATACCGGGGATGAAGGCCTATAAATACCGGGGATGAAGGTCTATAAATGCAGGGGATGAAGGCTTATAAATACTGGGGATAAAGGCCTATGAATACAGGGGATAAAGGCCTATAAATACAGGGGATGAAGGCCTATAAAAGCTTGTTAAGCAGTGAAGGGAGAAACTCTATTCTGTATAAAAAGAGCAATACTACAAATAAATAGTAAAAGAGAAAAACTAAGCATAGCATGCAGGCAAAGTTCAGTTGTTAACATTCTGATGAAAGGTAAATCTTAGGTTTGACAATACAATAGCTCAAATCTTCTCAGAAATGTTTGCATTTTATTTCCTGATTTGAAATTGGAAGATAGAGAAAGGTTGCAGAATTTAACACTTGAGTCAATAATATAATAAAGTATTGTCTTCAAGACCAAAGATTGAGGGGTGAGTGCAGTATTTCCTTTGAAAATTCACACCAAGTTGCTACCTATATGTATTATGTCACAGTTGATGCTGTAGCAAATTTCTTTTTGTGAAAACAGCCTCACAGGATTTCCTCCTTTCAGACAAACTTAGGTGTCAGTTTCCCTTCATTGGCATAGAGAAAAATAGCTACTGCAAATGGCTTCTAAAAGAGACAAGATATGGGAAACAATTCGCAAGTTACGCAAGAAAAAGTTGGTTATGTCTGGAAATCCCCCAAAACTGGTATAAATGTTGTGGGTTTGATCCCCATTGTGGCCAATTTTATTTGAACAGAAGTAGACATTATTATATTCTGGAATAATAACTTTCTTTGTATGGAGTCGCAATCAGGGTCCTTTAGTTCAGGGGCAACAATTGTGCTTGTCATGTTAGTGTGCCCCATTAAGCTCAAATGAAAGATACTTGAATATTAACTGTAAATGATATTGTATTACTGCAGGTGAAAGAAGACTCCTTGATCCAGATAGACAACAACTCAACACACATCATTTGTCAGGGTGAGGAGATCAGACTCAGGCTGAAGGAAGTCATGTTAAAATGTTTAAAACAACTATAAATATTAGCCATAAATATTTGCAAATGTTAATGAGACAAATGTAAATAAAAATAAATAAAATAAAAATACTTGGGTCTTCATTACAATGTTTTATTTAATGAGCAAAATTTAGATAATTTAGAACAGTAAAAATAAAAATTTCATACCCAAATCATCAATAGTGTATTTTTAAAACTAATGGCAGCTAAGTAATAACAGACATCAACATCTCAACATCAAAGTTCTTTGTTTTTAAAAATTTTAGAAGCCTAGGAAACAATGTTAGTCATGAACTCCTGATTTAAAAAAAAAAAATAATAATAATACAAAATAACAATAAAACTGGCTGACCAGACCATGACTTTAGCTCAATGGGTTGGAGCCTGAAAACACCAGTTCATTGTGGGGAAAAGGGGGGGGGATTTTAAAGACAGAATCAACAAATAATTCTAATTGTTACTAACCTTATCTTTTTAACTTAACCATTTAGTTATAAAAAATAAAAAAAAACTTGTAATAAAAAATCAATAGAACAATACATTATTTATTTAAATGGATCTTAATTTACTTTTAATGAGGAATAAATTGCACTTGCTACCATGATAATGCATCCAGAAAATAAATTAACATTTACAAACTGATGTTTAAGAGTTAAAAATGTATGGTACATATTCCAACATCAAAATTTCA
Source organism: Biomphalaria pfeifferi (assembly GCA_030265305.1). Lineage (NCBI taxonomy): Eukaryota > Metazoa > Mollusca > Gastropoda > Planorbidae > Biomphalaria > Biomphalaria pfeifferi. The sequence goes on from JASAOG010000258.1 coordinate 708,711, forward strand.
TTGCATTGGACATTCACATGAAAGACGAAATAGAAATTTGAATTCACACAAACACAATATTATTTAGGAATTTTGTCACTTAGAATGGCAGCCATTAAGGTCTTGTCTTTTAGCATCTGTTCCAGCTCGTGTTCATCCAATTTCAAGGAAATCTATGTGTGAAAGAAAAGACAATAGAAATAGATATTTGAATATCAATTCTTTAGTTGTTTTTTTCAGGAAGATCCCTTGCAACCCTTGAGATTCTTTAAGAAAAACTAAAGACATATAAACTTTGCTTCAAAAGAATATTTACAAAAATCTAAATAGTATAATGATGAAGATCAGTTTTTGGCCAGGAAAATCTCAAGCATTGAGTGCCCTTCCATTTGTTACCATTTAGTTTTGGGTGTACATAAATATGTAGATTATGAATCATTCGGGTATTTATGAATACAACATTTATTTTGATATTTTGTTAAAAAAAAATAGAAATAGTATTATTTGAAGTGACGCCTGGTCTGATATGTGACTTAATTTCAAAAGATTTCAACATAGAAATGCTAAATGGGACAACTTCAAATGCATGCACTTGATGAAGAGTAACCTTGTACATAGAGAATGAGACATACTGCATGAAACCACCAGGTCAATTGACTTAAATATGCTCTGATCTGGATGTTTTGAAACATAGGTTTCCTAATTAAAACCTCCAAGTTTATTTCTGAACCATAGATTTTAAGTTTGTATCCACTTTACATTTAAATTACAAAAGTTTGGTTCAAATCACCTTGTTCAATCTTGTTTCTTTGGCTTTTTTCATGTTGATAATTCCTCTGGAGTCTAACAGAGTCAAGACAGAGTGGAACTCACTTTGGTCAACTGGCACAATCTGCTGACGCTTGCACACATTAGAATACGTTTCATGGAGCTAGAAAAGAAATATATTTTACAGTGTTATACATATACACAATTTGTTGTTTTTCAATAGACAATGTGATTCCCCATGGTAACTGTCCTATGTCCTATGTTATAGAACGGCTAAGTTTTAGCAGGTTTTTTTTTTCTATTACAAACTAAGTAATGACCCCTTTCAGACCTTGCGATCTACAGGGCAGATGATGTTAAGTTCATACGTTTCTAAGGCTGACAGTTAAGTAGGGTGTCATGTAGTCAGCATAATGACCAACCGCCTTTACTTGCCCTTACTAATGTCAGGTACCCATTAGAGCTGGGTGGGTCTAAGGGCATCCAAAATATAGTTTGAAATTCAAAATACCATTCTTCTCTTCCGTGGGATTCAAACCCAAGACCTTTCAGTTTTGGAAGCTAAGAAGTTTATCACTCAGTCACCACACCCTTTGTACTTATACTATTAATCGCAACTGTTGACAAGATTGTAAACAACTAAATGTTTAATGAGCCCAAAATGAAAACTTACTTTCCCAAGAAGGACCTCCTTGAATTTGCCACTCTTCACCAACAAAAGTAAAGAACAGATGGCTAGTTTCTGTTGCAAGGGCAGGGCATGTTCACTGCCATCTGCTGAGTTTACACTGGAGCTATAGACTTCAGACATGATCTTTGAAATGTGCATGACAGTGACCTTTTTCATGGGCGTCTGATGTCTTTTAGTTGGACTGTTGCAATCTGAAAAACAAAATAAAATAATAAACTAATAAAATAAAAATATAATATAAACAACTATATTATCCAAACACAGTGTTGCACTTGAAGCTATAAATAGAGCCAAAATGAGTGATGATGATGTATACATTGTGAAATGATTTTCAAGCAAATAAAAATAACTGTCAATAGTCTCAATAATTCATGAAAGTTAGCAGCATAAGCAAGTGACATGGAAGGACTTGCCAACTCAAATAAGAAGCTATTTATAGTTAAGTGGATTGAATGCTCACCTGCAGGTTTCAATACTTTCTGGCCACGGACATCTGACTCAACCAGTTCTATTGCTCGATGACAGACATCTAAAGCTTTTCTGGCATCCCCAGCAACCGCTGAAATCTTTCTGGCACAAAAGCTTATGGCAGCAGGTTCTAATACGCTATCCTATGATGAAAAATGTCTTTAAATTATCAGTCAAACTGATTAAAAGCAAATTTAACTGCATTCAGCCAATACAAATAATCAATACAGTAACCAACATGAAATGTTGCATTTATCAAAAGAAACAGTAAAGTGTAAATTAAAATCTTACTTGTTGCAATCTGTTTTTAATAATGTCAGTAATCTGGGAGGTGGTGTAGGGGGGGAAGTTGATGAGGACAGGTTGACAAGATGATGAAGCCTGCAGCCTTGGAAGGATGCGATCTGTTAAGTCCAAAGCATTGGCGATTCCTAAAAAAATACAAATAATCATAAATATCGAATGCGATGAGAAAAACAGGTATCATTAATCATAATAACTTCTCTTTTATCTTGCGTCATATTTCACTTGCCTATTAAAATGACCTTGAAATCCTGTAAAGCTGGCCATTCAAAAATCTGGTACAGGACATGATGATGTTTGCTGTCAAGTTGATCAATCTCATCCAGTACTAAAAGACTAAAAACACACACACACAAAAATATATTTAAATGCACAACATATAAGATTTAACATATAGTAGTTAACCTCACATTGAAAAAATGAATTTCTATGGACATCTTGAAATCCCCTCAAAATCATTTACGGCTCAAGTGATTCAACAATAAAAGAAGTAAAACCAAACAATTTATATTGTATAAGAATAAACGTTTTTCTCAATTTAGTACTCTAAGGAAAAGAAGCAAGGAATATATGAACATTTTTTTTAACCAAGTAATTGAAAATCAATTTTTAAAAAAAAATAAGAATTGGATTTCTCATTTGTGGCAATTTAATGGGAATGTCTTAGCTAAAAGACCACAATTCAAATACTTTTAAAAATGGATCTGTTTGCTTACAAATGAGGTCAAACAGAGGCCATAGTAGAAGAAAAACTCTTTCTCTCCGTAATTATTTTCCAAATTTTGATGGGATTCTTTATTTTGCTCAGTAGTATTTCACTACCCTTTTATGATTAAGCTTCAATAACTTTATTGTTTTTGATCAGAAAATGTTTTATTTGGTAAAGAATAAAAGGGGAATGCATGCTCTTTTTATATAAGACAAAGTAAAATTTATAAAATCGAACATTAATTTAATTAAATGAGTTCAAATCAACGATGGTATCGTCAATTAATAGAAAAAGAGTTAATTGTTATGCTCTTCCGCTGATTCTAGTACTTGAAATACAACCAAACTCAAATGGAGGTAACACCGAACACCGCCAAAAGGCTAACAAACGATAAAGGAAGTCGACGCTAGTGTTGAACAACAAAACACATTTAATACCAATGAAGGGAACCGTCGAATGTCATCTACCTTCTGTCTAAATAATGCTTATTTCTACTGTGATAAGAAAAGCGTCTTGTTTATATCATCTCCCAGGGTGTTGTTTTGTTTTTTTTAAAGTTATATCACGTAATCATCACTAAGTAAAAACTTCCCCTTATTACCTAAACAAATAACTAATTCCTAATCGTGTCATAACATAATACAACTTTTTTTAATCATTCTGTAAGACACTCAATAAAATTGTCTAGGAGGTAAGGAAACTTACACAGGGTCTTCTACAGATCTGAAATATTTCTCTAAAGCCTTCATAGCTTCCTTTGTTTTCACAGGTGAAGCCCCAAGCTGCTCCAGTAATTGCTTGAACACAGTAGTGGAATCTTTTAGCATCATGCAATTGATGAATGCTATTTGATTGGTGTGATGAAGCTAAAAATTAAGACAGATAATTATGCATAAAATTTGTTTTTAGAGAAGTATCACAACAGCAGATATCAATTATAAATAATTCAACAGAGATGTTTTTAATCAATAACAATCAAAAGTCAATTTCTATTTCAGTGTTAGGTGAAAAAAACTCTAGCAGGGAAGACAACCTTTAATGCTTTTTAACAATTTTGTCTTTATTTTAACTCATTTATGGTGGATAATGTGGCATGTGGAGAAAAAAAGACACCACAACCTATGTCTCTTATGGTCAATTTTAAAAATCACTTTAGTAAATTAATTAACCCATTTATAAAAACTATTTGTTACACATGATTCACTGTAACAAATACCTTGATTCTGTCGAGGATATGGCTAACAACTGCAGTTTTTCCAGTTCCTGGAGCACCAGATATATACATGCTGCCACTCTTTTTCTCCTTAATCCTGTCAGTGATAAACTTTTCAATCTCAGACTCTTCTTTCTCCCGCCCGACAAGTAAATCTGGCTTAGCTGTGTGAAGACTTCCTTTGGCTGACTGGTATGGAGAAACTGTACGAAAATAGAATAACATTTCATTCACTTTTAAACAAAAATTTGGAGTTAGAAAATAACTGTTTGATGTTGAGCATAAAGATTTGAAAACATTTTACTCTTTCAAAAAACCCAAACAAGACACAAGCTCTCAAAACCCCAATATAGAAGAAAAACAATAGAGAACTGCCTCATCTGGAAACCGCTGCCCAGTTAATCTCAGAAATAGGACTACTCATGTGAACCCTCCAACAAAAAAATGAGAATAATGAAGAAGATAACATTTTGAGTAATTTTAATTTGCATTTATATCATTTTGTTTGGAACTAATGTCATGAAGCACCCAACATATATATAATTACCAAATACTTACTGTCTGATTTGTACAGTTTAACTGGCTGAAGCTTTTTAGGGGATTTTTTATCAGGGGTAGAATACGAGCCTGCCTTCTGCTTGAGCAACATAGAAGCTAAATTTTCACCTTTCTTTTGAGGAGAGCCAAACAGCCGTCTAGGTGTAGATTTACATTCTGTCAAGCACAAAATAAAATATTTTATAAACTCCAAAATACAGAACCTATTACTTTAAAATGGCAAATCACCAACAGTTCTTTTAACTTAAAAGTTTTTTTGTCACAATACCTATAGGCATCATCTTAGATGATTTAGGGGTCTGTGGCGAGGTCAAGCGAGAATCTGTAGTAGGTGTTCTGTATTGAAAGTGGGGAATTCTGTTTTCCGGGGAGGCTTTGGGAGTTTTGATGGGAGATACATGGAGATCTCTGAAGTCATTTTCATCTGATTTTCTTTTCTTTGGGGACACCAAAATGTTCAACTTGGACAAACCTGAATTAAAAATAAGTGTTGTTAAAATATACAGTTCTATAAATATACTATTGGACATTTCACAATTTAACTAAAAAAGGCAAATTAATATTTTCATAATTTTTCTTGAAAACAAAACATCATTGAAGGCCTACTGAAAGTGTGTATGTGTATGTTTTGGGGAGGATTATTATCACACTTTATGGGGTTGGGGATAAAAAGCTAAAAAGAGCCAGATTTTTTATACTGAATTGAGAAGTCGAGAAACACCAGAGATGGTATTGGTTAAGATTTATGAGTTTACATGCCAAATTTCAGCTCAAACGAATAAAGAAAAGTTGTCAAATAAATTAGTCAAATATATAAATCCATTTCTGCATTTTTGACTTTCGACTGTGACATATTGTAAAATTAACTATTCTCAGAAGTTATTTAGGAACATTTTTTAACTCACGTTCAGGGGAAGTTTCTTGACCACCACAAGCTTGACATTTATCTGAAGAGTTCGGTGAACTGGGGTGAAGTTTGCTTGCGGGACTTGGTGACTTGTCAACCTTTGTTAAAGACTTTTTAAAACTGAGGCTTGAATCTTTCTCTGGAATTATAATAGATAATCTTGAAAACCAGATAGCAAGATTTTTTAGATTTGAGAATAAAACAAATACATCATGATCAGCAATGTAATGAGGCTGTTGTAACTCATTTCCATTAATTCAATGGAAGTTCAATAAAACTATATAAACACAAAAAACAACTATTAGAATGAGATTTAAAAGAGATGGCAGTGTAATAGATTGACAGTTAAACGGTGGTAAAGCACTTGGCTTTCGAATCAAGGGGTCTTGAGTTTCAAACTGTGGGATATTAGGTACCAGAGATAAATTGGAGAAAATGGTCATTGGATGTTGTGCTAGCCACATGTCACCCTTGCTAACAGTTGTCCATAGAAACAGACAAGCTTTACATCATCTGCCCTAATGATTGCAAGGTCGGAGAAGGGGTTGCCTATAAACTTATGATATTGAAATGTTAGCAAACCAGCTATTGGTAAATAATTTTATGTAACATCCATTACCAATAAATTTTCTAAATCCATCAGCATGACAAGTTTCAAAATTTCATATATAATTATAATTAAGCTCATGTATAATACATACTGATTTCCAAAACTTCCTGTACTGGTAAAGAGTTGTCTTTCTGAAGTAAAGTTTTGAAGAGGGAAGTTGTTTTTATTTCCTTAGTACTCCTTGGTTCTGAGACTAAACAAAGGAAAAAGATCATTAAATGATTTTAATTTTAAATAATCATATATATATACCAGTATAAATAAATACTATATGTATATATATATATATATATATATACTATATATATACAATTAAAGATCAAACAAAATACGCTGATGCATAACTTTAAATTAAAAGTTTTAAATCAAATTTAAAGAAACATACCAGATCCAACTTTAACTAATTTAAGTAATTGACCACTCTTGGCACTAGAAGGTGTTAAACATTTGCTCTGCCTGACACTTAAACGTGAGCTCTTTCTGATGGAAAATGTTGACAAAATGGATGATTCCATTTATAGTCTAATATGGTGAAAGCTAGACGTTATTTCTGTAGGAATAAATGTATAAAATAAGAATAATACAAGTCAAATTTTTTTATTTATTATAAAATATTATATATATTTATAAGAACTAGATTTTAAAGCATGTCTAGACAGTTGTAAAAGAGAATAAATTATTTTTAAGTCAATAGCACCATTTTTACTGCCTTCATAAATAACCTAACAGCCCAGCTAAAATGTCAAAAGCTGCTATATGCATTGCTGGTGATATTGTCCTTTGGAAATCCAGAAAGACCTCCATACGCTCTGCTCATACACTAAAAAAATGGGGCTAGATATAAACACCTCCAAGACAGTCTATTCTCTGTTCACATTCGGGACTGTCATTCTTAAGCAGCCTTTCAGACTCTCACTCAATGGAGTGGCTGTCAGCATGGAGAAGATACCCAAGTGTTGGGTGTAAGTGTAACTTATGATTAGTAACTAAAATTGTGTGAGCACCACCACCAAGAAGTTTCAAGAAAAGACTTGAGCACTCAGGGAAACCTTGCAGCCTTAAGAGAATGGACCTCATTCACCAATTGTAAACAAACAATTTTTAGTCACGTGATAATATTGATAAAACAATGAAAAAAACTCTCTTGTGATAGCCATTGTGTATTAAAAATTAGAATTAGATCGTAATTTGTATAGAAGAGATGAGAATCATGTGGCTATATGTTGTTCGTTTACGATTGGTGTATAGGTCCATTGCTTCAATCACTGAATTTTCGAGCAGTCCAATCATAGGTCAACTACAGTCTACCTGTGCAAATCTATGCGCTATGGCACTACTGGCTCTGGCAAGATAGTCTCAACTTAAAAGCACTAAGATTTGTCTGTGGAGTTTTTAAGACTTGGGACAAGCCAAATAATGGAGATCTAGAGTGATTCTAGTTTATGACTAACTAACTACACCATGAGTATGAGAGAGTATGAGAATGATGTTAACATAACTTATTATAAAAAATTATATTATACTAATTATAGATTATATAATAGATCTATTACTTATTAAAACTTATTTTATAAGTCTTATACTTATACTAAAAAAGTTATACGACTGTAGTATAATAGTGTAGAGAGTATTGTATAGTCATAGACAGTTACAGTATTAATTTATGAGTATACTAATACTAGTATAGTATAGTTAATAAGTTAGTATCTAGCTATAATCTATAACTATAAGTTAATAAGACAGTTAAGTATAACTAACTAGTTTTCAACTACCATTATGTAACTATGATCTAGATCTATAACTACAGAGTCTACTCTAGTATAGATTTGATTAGACCTTGAGACACTAGAGTCATAGAGTGCCTAGACTATATCAGTTCATCGGTATATTTCACTATGACTATATCAGTAGAGTATATATTATCAATATGATAATTATAAATTATAGATCTAGAGACGAGAGTAGATTCAATGAGCTAGAATTTGCTAGATCTACTTATGTACTCTAGAAATAAGAATAGATTTTAGTCTATGAATATCATCAATATGATTAGATTGTAGATTATTAGATCTACATCTATTATAAAATATTTTTTAAAAAACTAATATCTGATCTATTATTTAATATTATTAATTAGATCTATAGGATTATCTATATAACATAAATAAATAATATAATAATTATTTATTAAAAAGTATTTACTGAATTATTTTATGTATTATTGATGAAATATTACTAATAATACTAAGATTAGTAATATATTATATATAATTTAAAAATAAGACTTTTAGATTACTTTAAATAGGAAATAAGACTAGGATCTACGATCCTATCCTTCTTAGCACAGCTACTTGATCTAGATTCTCTGTAGTTAGGTATTAGATCTATAATAATCCTTAGGATAACGAGAAGTCAATGTGTAAAGTACTGTAGATCTCTTCAGTATGTGTAGTGTACATTGACACCTGTTCTTTATGCCCTACTTGGCGCGTATCAACGTTAAAATGCTGACGATTGGCTACTAAGAAAACATTAAAAACACAAACCTGGAAATTATAACTACGCGTACAGCACTGATATATATATCGAGAGAGAGAGAGATAGATATACCGGGCAAAGCATTGGAGTACAGAAGATCATCCACATATGACGTCTACAAATTTATAATAGCGTAGATCTGCCTTCTTTGTTTTTAAATACAGATTTTGGTAGGGTTACCAGACTCCTGAAAGTCCAAAGGAAGACATAGCCTTACAAAAGAAGTAAAAAAAAAAAAGGAAGAATCAATATAAATTAGTGAAACATTAGGGCCTAAACCACAGGGTGCAAAACAATATTAGTAGAGTTAGTCTCAAGATATTTTTTTGTTGTTTTCAAGTTGTAATTGAGAAGAATGCGTCTGAGTCGATGTAGTCTACTTTTTTTTTGTTTGTCAGTTGAGCTACAACAAGTACCTTGTTATTTAATTTTTTTTAAATGTTACTGAAGAAAGTTGCCAGAAAAAAAAAAGGGGGGGGGGGGGGGTCATCTTTCTGTTATCCAAATGATTTCAAGTTGCAATACTGATCAAACAAATGATCATCGATCACATGAGAATGCGTAATTTATAAGTGAGTTTGTGGGTTAATACCAGCAGATATTAAGGATTGAATTTTATTGCTTGATAATAATAATCTTTATTGTCCGTATGGAAATTTGTCTTACATGTCAGTAAACAATGGAGTAAAAACACTTGTTCAGGTTCTCCTTTTGCCAGAGGTCTGCTAACGATAGCTTTGGGGGTGTTTTCAGTTGGTAATGATTATTTTAAACTTTATACATGCATTCTTTTTTTTTATGTATCAATTAATGGGGCATGGTAGGGTAATTGTAAAATGCTTGGCTCTAATCATGGGCTATAGGAGCAGATTAGCTTTGTCCCTTTGACCACAAGGTTTGAAAGGTAAACTTGTCTTGATTAATTAGTTGTATATTGCATTTATAAAATATTTCTTTACACCTAAGCAATTAAACCAAAGTGGGTACATGGGTAATTCCATTATAAGCATTTATTTTTAACCTAAAATACTTCAAATAGCACATTTTAGATCGAGAGGTTATCTTTTTTTATCTTTGTTAAAAATAACTATGGTACCGAGTATTTTTAACACTTTCTCAACAGAATTTTTTTCACTTGTCTGCAATTAAGCCGGGGTATTACAGGTACCAGTATAGTCGATTTCACCAGGAAAAATTAGCATCAAATTTAACACAATAGCTTGTAAGCACCAATTGTTAACTGCAGTACCAGTACACTTAAGACTTTCTTTTGTAGCTTATCACACTATTGCTTGCTCTTGCTCAGCCAGTTAGCCTGCAGTTTCATTTCCCCAATATTGATTGTGAGCTGTCATCGTTGAAACTAGATAGTATTGCCTTCAATTTAAGCTATATTGAATTAAGGTTCTCCGTTTTCAAGATGGCAAAAGTGAATGTTGGGCTTTGGGGATTTTTTCCTTACTTCACTTTTATCTGGTACTACCATTTCAGCCTCAACATAAACGGATAAAAAGATTTATGTGCACTATAGTTCGGAAAAACATTTTTCTTAGTGACAATTTTTTTATGCAAATCATTTGGCGTTTTGCATGTTATTTAACCAAAATTTACCACTAAGTGTAACAAGTGTGGATATATAACAAATTTGTTCTGTTGTTTAGAATACTTTAATTAGCACGTTTTAGATCGAGAGGTTATCTTTTTTTTTTGTTTAAAAGACAGGTATTTTTAATTACTTTCTCAAGAGAATAGACCATAAAATATTTTTTTCAACTTTTTTTTTTCTGATTAGAAGCAACTACATTTTCATCAATAGAAGTGACCATTTTTTCCTCCGCTTTCTTAGGTACTGGTACTTATTAGAAGCAACATCATTAAAGACAAAAATGCTTACCAAGACGTGACTGTGTTTTGCTGTACATAGGTACCATACTATTAGTTTAAGTAGTTGTTTTTTACATGCCAACTAATGTTTAATTTTATGTTTCAAAACAAACACTTGTTTTAAGTAGAAATCTCCCCCAATGTTTTATGAACTCTCAATAGCACAAATTATAATTATTTCTCAGCTACAGGAAAATGAAGTAACTATCTTTTTCATTTTTTTTTAAACTAATAAGTCCATTATTTTGATTAAGAAAGAAAAACAACAAATACTATTGAAATAAACAAAACAAATTGAAGTTTAAATTATTTTAATTTTTTTTTAACTGTAGATCAATGCCTGTCAAACCAATTACTGGTTCCTTCCTGCACCTGGAGCTTGACCACCTGGCCTTGGTCCACTCTGACCTTCCTGTTGACAAAGAAAAATAAATAATTATGGATATTGCTTATAGCTCCAAACTATAACGAAAATGTTGATAGAATGTTTTTATGTACTTACACGAATGGGTCTAAACCTGATTGGTGGAGTTCTGTCTTTTCTGGCCTCCCTAGACCTGTTTCTGACAACTTTGGAGTGGATGGCACAGGAGACACAGTACAGCAGCTTAGCGTACAGTTTGGGCAGGGCATACACTGCAGACAAAAAAAAAAAAAAAAGTCAAAAATGATATTTAAAAAAGTGGCATAGACTGATCTGTCTTAAAAATTAAGGATTCTAAATTCAAATTCTGAAGCAGCATAAGGAATTTTAAAATGATTTTCTCTAGCTGACAAAATAAAAGCAGCACAGAAGTCGCATCAGACACTCCTGTCAGAGTGTAAAAGGATCTGTGGTAGAATGGAGGCACAATACAAATTTTATATAACAGCAAGTGCACACCACATTTAAACTATCAGTATACATCTCACATGTTACTGTTCTTTCCATCTGTGAAGCTGGTAATATAATGCCTTATAAGCTCCAAAGCTGGAAAGTGTCAATTTCACAATGAATAAAAATCACCCATGGAAACTATGCATCAGATGATCTTTGAAACTGAATCAACAAATTTCCACCTGCAATACAAACAACTGCCTGTGCCTAAGCTACTGTCACTATTTTTTTTTAAACTTGTAAATGTGAGTAACTATTTATAGGTCAATATATACAAATTATATAAAAATAATAATAAGGCCTGTCTTCGAGTCCGAAGATTAATGAGGAGTGCAGTATAAAAATAGCTATGAAGCAACAAAAAAAAAAGGCATTTTAAACTGTCAGTTTTTTTGTCTACTTTAGGACTGAAGACCAATCAATAATTAGATCTAGATGAATTTATGATAAACACACAATCCTGCTATGTTCTTTCCCATGGTGGAGAAAATAAATAAATAAAAAAGCTAATTAAGTTATGAATACAAAGAAACTTACTTTCATACACACTAGCATCAGAAATATCTCTAACTGCTGCAGCTTCAACAATATTTCTGATCACAAACTTCTTAATAGCTTTGTCTTTTGGGACACATCTAGCACAGTTTGTGCAGCGCACATATTTAACATGTCCCCTCCCCTTCTTGTTGCGCCCGTTGTTTCTTCGCTTCACAGTCTGTAAAAGAAAAAAATATATATTCAGAGCCAATACAATTTAAATCACTCAACATACTGAAAGATGGTCTTTTAAATGTATCTATTAAACATACAGACTGGCTAAAATACTAATGCAAAAGCCAAACTGTGCGGTGACACAGACTAATTTGATATTTATTTCCCCACAATCTAGCAAGGTCTTACACCTTGACCGAAGTCTAAGCAAGAAAAGAGAGATTGTGAAATATGATTAAAATTGTAAAAGCAATTTTGATGTATCTTGCCATAACGAGTAGTTTGGTCTATTTTTTGAAGCCCAAATACATAGCGTGGCAGAACAATAATTTTCACAGTTATGAACGATCATCTTCAGTATAATTGAACTGGTATGAAGCTGGAACTGTGAGGCAGGTATATTAACTTTTCAATAGTATCCACAGTGCATACCTAAATTGATAAAACTTTGCACGGAAGGACCCTGGTTTGTCATGTCGATAATTTAGCTACTGTCAATCAATGCTGACTTTCTGACATAACCTCAACTACAGCTACAGGCTTTCTCTCACTTCCCTCTTATAATAAATGTTACATCCAAACAGATCTAGATCTATTTGTAATAAAGATGGAGATTTTTTCTTTCAAATTATGCATACATGTAGATAGCTAGAACCATAACATTACACTTTTGGCATCACTACCAGTCAGTAGTGACCTTTGGGATAAACAGCATACTGCCACTTCTTATCAGAGCAGTAGATAACTATGGTGTTCATTTCCTTAAAACTTAAAAGATCTTAAAATCACAGCAAGAGATGGTGGAATATGTTTAAAACTGGATATTAATATATTAAAAAATATATATCTTGCCATAACGAGTAGTTTGGTCTATTTTTTTAGTCCAATTACATAGCGTGGCAGAACAATAATTTTCACAGTTATGAACGATCATCTCCAGTATAATTGAACTGGTATGAAGCTGGAACTGTGAAGTTTGGTACCCATAGTGAATTCCTTTATTTAATCATACATATTTTTGTAAATGTAGAGCATGAAATTTTGCACAATAAAAGTGTTTCAATTCTGTTAAAAAATATGACTTCATTATTTGAGTACCTCTGACAATTAATGTATTATACTTTATAATCAGTTATTCCATATATTTTACTATTGAATAGCTTTATTGGTTTTGATTTACTTCATCTTTTATAACACATATTTCTAATAAATTTAAGTTTTGTATTTATAATTTATAATTAAAAACAGTGAAAATTTATAAAGTAGGTTGTGTAAAATTTTAGTATTTCTGTACACTCCACTGGTCAACATTCACCAATAAATATTCTAACATTATCATTATTAAGCAATATCAAAATCCACAATGCTTATTCTTTAAAGCTCAAGGATGAACACTAGTTTTCTCAAAAAGGATTATCAAACACTAGGTTAAGAAATTATCAATGTTACACTTTTTGATTAAACCCATGCAAAGCTTTTGAAATAAAAATGTATCTGTCATTACGAGTAATTTGAACTATTAAAAAATCCAAATACATAGCGTGACAGAATATTAATATTCACAGTTATGAACGATCATCACCACCAAATTGGCTGGTATGAAGCTGGAACTGTGGTGAATGTGAAAAAGAGACATAAATCTATTACATATTCATAATGTCACAAAAGAGATTAAGACACAGATAGCAAAGGCAAACAGACAAAAATACTCTTCTGTTTCCTTGGCAATCAAATTATTAAATAGAAACAATCTGATATAAACTTTTCACATGTAAATTATGAGTGAGCTTGTTGGAATGTACATTTTGTTTCTTTATACTAACTAGTTATGTTTTGTTAGGTGTAATGCACAAATTGTAAGACAAATTTCCTTACGGACAAGTAAGATAATAAATGTTAAATTAAATACATCTAGAATCTAGTTATCTGGATGTTTGATGCAAAATCGAAAATAAAAATGTGATGGAAGAATGTAGACTCAAAGAGTAAGAGTCTATAAACTCGTTTATAGTTAATTTCTTTCTAGATAATACTTAATAATAGGGAGGTGAAATTCCGGTAATTCATGTGTCCAAAAATGGCGTAAAATCTTGAGACGGGGTTTTCCTTACTGCTACATAGGTCTTTGAAATAGATTAAGCTCAGTATATGTAAAGATATCATTGCTAAAAAGAGTGCATTCAATTACTTTTGATGATGGAGAACATTTTTGTCTTTGACAATTTTTTGGGAAAAAAAAATGATTTAAATATTTTGCATTGAAAGTATATACATTTTTATTTTTACTGATACTCATTACAGGTAAGTGGTACCATGTTGATTTTTTTCCTGCTAATAGTACATGTGTCTGGCTATATCAGACATGCCTACCCCCAAGACCCAGAATGTGGAACACTCAGGTTGAAAATGTGGAATTTTGGGCCCCAATGTGGAACATGAACGCGTTTGTTTGTCAGCCATACTGAACGCAATATAAATAAAACTTATATTACTTTAATAACAATACTGGTTTGCTTCTTATAAATTAGATGTAAATAGTATAATATAATTAAAAGTAAGAAAACCTTTAATTCATAATTAGATCTATGTCCTTTGTTTGAAATCAATAGTTCTAACTCCTATATGATGAATTCTAAAAAAAATTCTAATGACATAGACTCAAATGTTACTAGATCTAAATCAAATGACTAGATCTAGATTATTCTACATCTACTTGATTATCTATCCTTTTCTAGGGCTCTACTCTAGTCCTCTAGAAGTTGTCTCTAGTTCTAGATCTAAAATAATTTAAGAGTCTACTTAAGTCTAGACCTACATCTAAGAAGTCCTCTAAGTCTAAGAGCACAGATTATAATAATTATATTATAGATCTAGATATTTATGTCTAGATCTATGGACTTAATGAGAACTAAATTTATTACATAATGATACATAAAAATCTAGAGATCTATCACTTTCTAAGTCTATTTCTGTAGATAGATCTAGATTTAGTATCATCTGGATCTAGTTACCGTATTTTTCGCCGTATAAGACGCTCCGGCATATAAGACGCACCCAATTTTAAAGGAGGACAATCTAGAAAAAAAAGATTCTGAACCAAATACTGTACTGGTCCGCCTGATCACTTTCTCACATACACCATACACGTTGTCTGTGATCTACCCAGACGGCACATTATGACGTAGGGAGGGCGGTGTGTCTTCTCCCCTTGATTCGGGGGCGGAGCTTGTGGAGCCATTCTTCTGCCCATCAATCATGGGCCTCCAATAGACTAGTGGGGGCGGAGCAAGACCGGCAGTATGAGGTAGGGAGGGCGGTATCTTCTCCCCGGGATTCGGGGGCGGAGCTTGTGGAGCCATTCTTCTGCCCATCAATCATGGGCCTCCAATAGACTAGTGGGGGCGGAGCAAGACCGGCAGTATGAGGTAGGGAGGGCGGTATCTTCTCCCCGGGATTCGGGGGCGGAGCAATCCTTCTGCCCATCAATCACGGGCATCCAATCAGCGGGGCGGGGCAGAGTACGGACATCAGTAAGCATTGGCTGGAGGAGGCGGAACCAGGAGGCAGACATGCGGACATTTCAGGGCAGCATGGATTGATCGGGTGCCCGGGAGATATGCAGAGAAGCGGCGAAATTGTGCCCACACTGCCCAGCAAGGAGTGAGACTGCTCCGGGAGACATGAGGAGACGCAGCCTGCGCTGATGGATGGAGGTACCAGCAGTAAGCTCAGCATGATGCCCGTGCAGCACATGGTTAGACTGTCGGGAGGGGGGCATGGTGCGCTATAGGAGGGAGAGGGAAGCCCGAACACACACAGCCTGGCCATGCAGGGAGGGTCACAGAAGTCACCACAGCCCGCAGTACGTGCCCCAAATCCAGCCCGCAGCACACACTGCATAAGGAAAGGACTGCGGTAAGCGCCACACAAAGTTGGGGGCAGTTTTAATGCATGTAAAATGTGTACTTGCCGTATAAGACGCACCAACTTTTCCCCCCCAGCTTTGGAGAAGAAAAAGTGCGTCTTATACGGCGAAAAATACGGTATCTAGTGCTAGATCTAGATACTAATTTAGACTGCAATAAGGATTTATTTATATAGATCTAGAATCTATACTGTCTATAGTTAAAGCCTTATTTAGGCCTTAGCCTTACTGTGTCTTAATTAATTACATTTATGTCTAGATCTAGATCTTTAATTTATAATGTATTTTTTAAAAAATCATTTTCTTAGATTACTTAGAAACCTAAGAAACCAATTGAGTTAGCCACTTAACTTTTACTTTAGTCACAAATTAGTGTTAGAATAGATTATAGATAGATCTATCATCTAGACTAGATCTAGTGCAGTGCAGACTAGTAGAACCATTGTTGGGAAAAGAAAGGGATTTGAATGGAACATTTGGCTCAACCATATCTATAAATCTAGTCTAAATATCTAGATTCTAGATCTACATAAATTTTGGACACACCGGGTCCGGGAGGAGATGCAATGTAAACAATAAACACAGACCTATATTATATACTTTATTTTGCATTCAGTATTTTCATTTCGCACTATTAATAAATAATGAAAAATCCGAGATTTTTTTTTGTGTCGGAATTCAGACTTGGCGGAACAAAAAATCGTGAATGCGGAACATGTGAGCTTTTTATATGGGACTGTAGGCATGTCTGCTATATTCCTACCAATTTTCAGATCGATCCATTGTCAACATCTTACAAACTTAAAAAACAAATAACACTGACCTCAATGGACATTTCAGTTTTTAATTATTTTTTTTATAGAAGATATTGTTTGTCACCAACAAGTGAAATTATAATCTTGTAGCAGATATTATATGCTATAGAATAGATCTAGAATCTATATACTTTTTAAAGATTTTTACATAGCAATTTTTTTAAAAACGCATATAAAAAAAATGTTTCAGGCAATATTGATCCCAATTTTTAAATATTTTGTTATTTTCTGCCATCACAGCACCCCCATTTTGTCCACACCTCTCTGACATTTTGTGTATCTCTAGTCTAGGCCCGATTATTTGTTTATATATTTTTTCATCAATATTTCCTTTATAAACAAGTGAAGCTCATAAATATAAATGAAATCAGATTTGTGAGCTAGAAATTTACTAATAATACAAGATCTAATATTAAATGTCTTATTCAATAAGTAGTTCTATCGTCCACGAAACTCAATTCCAACTTATTAACTAGGCACTTCAACAAAAATTTTTTTTTGATCATATTGTTTTGTAATTGATATCATTAAATAGAGCTTGGTGTCCCATTTACAAAAATATAAAATTTATGTTTCTATGATAAGTAGAAGCAAAGTTATGATTTTTTTTGTATTTTTTTTTTTTCCTTCTTTGGCTTTGTATTCAATAAAAAATTTTGGTACCCGAATTTTAACTTTTTGTTATTAAAGCATGCATATCTTTCTTATTATTCAATATTTTTGGTTCAAATTTTCAGAAGACTTTATGCATGTTGTTTAAAGTGTGATATGACCCCAATCTTTCATCTAAGCCGATTTTTCATACTTTTACAGCCGGGCGAAGCTGAAAATAGAGACGACAAATTTGGTCCAAATTTGACTTAATTAATGCACAACTTTTTTATTTGTCAATATTTCCATTTCATATTTTCAGGAGACTTTACATGTTCTTTATATCATTTTATAACCCCCAAATCTTTCATCTAAATCTATTTTTTATACTTTTACAGCCGGGCAAAGCTGAAAATAAAGACGACAAATTTGGTCAAAATTTGACTTAATTCATGCACAACTTTTTTATTTCTCAATATTTCCATTTTAAATTTTCAGGAGACTTTACATGTTCTTTATATCATTTTATAACCCCCAAATATTTCATCTAAATCTATTTTTTATACTTTTACAGCCAGACGCAGCTAAAAAAAAGAAAAAAAAAATTTGGTCGGAATTTGACTTATTCATGCACAACTTTTTTATTTATTAATATTACCATTTCAAATTTTCAAGAAACTTTAAACATGTTATTTGCTACAAAAATAAATATTAATTTTAAAGAAAAATAGCAATTCAAAATTGTGACATTTATTTTTCAAAAATTGTACAACGGGAACAGCTAGATTTTTTTCAAATGTTGACAAAAACTTGTTTTTATTTCTTAATATTTAATCATAAAATTAAAAGGAGACTTTAAACAGCTGGAGTATGAGAAATTAATCTTTAAAAAACAATTTTAAAATATTGACCTTTTTTTTTTACCAAACAAAACAAAAAACGCAGATGTAAAATTACAAAATATTTGATATGGGGGGGGGGAGGGAGCAAGGCAAGAGGCAATAGAAATCAATACTATTAGTCAAATTGCCAAGATTAGATATCAGAATGTCTCTTTTATAAAGTTAATACATATATTATATATACAGACATAATCTAAACAAACTTATAACATCTAGAATACTAGATCTAATTTATATATATTGAAAAGCTGTTTTAGTTTTTAGGCTATTTCTCAGATTTTCTCCCATTAATTTCACATAAAAAAAAATTTAGTCCTCAACATTCTAGATCTAGAAACTAGTATTAGTTTATTAAGACAATTAAGTATAGACTAGACTAGTATATTATATATCAAATCTTCATCTAATTCTAGATTTCATTCTATCAATCTATGCATCTCTGTTCCTATTCTAGAAAATAGATCTAACTAATCTAAGTATTAGACCTAGATCTACACTCTAGTGTATGATTAAAACAATAATTTGATTTGTCTACATTATCTGTTGCTTCTCTAGATCTATTAGTAAATAAATCTAGATCTACATTAATACGAGTTTTTTTGCTTCATTATCTATATTAATAAACAAGAAAACTTCGTTTTAATAATCTTTTATAAGTATTTTATTACTACTTCCGGTAGAATTGATAGCAAAATGGCTACTTTCGATTTGGTGGTCATTTTGGCATTCATATACCAAGAGCGCCATCCAAAATAGCTTAATAATCACACGTGATTCTTATGTAGATATGGATACTACAAATTACTAACCAATATAAATAATTACAAAACACAAATAAAAAAGTAATCCTATCTGGAACACACCCTAATTTTGGAAACTTAAAAAAAAACGATCTAGTAAGCCAATCCCGTCAAATTTGGTATCAAAAGAATTGCCATTTTCTCCCCGACAAAATGATACTCTAATCTAGAAGATCGGTTAAAAAATAACGACGTTTTACGCACTTTTCCGACGGTAACCGTGGACGCTACCAAAACAATGAGGACCAGTTTTTAAGCAGACTTCCGGCGCACTAAAATAGCGACGTTGAAGTACCTATATTAACTTTTAATTTTGAACTTGGGGTATGTCTCGCCAGCGACAAGCTCTCCTAGTCAACAATGTTAAACGACACAAAAAAATCATAACTTTCTAGATTTAACTGTTAATATTAAACATACAGGAAAATACAGGCATAATTTATACACCATGACATATCCATGGCATTGGAAAGTTCTTTTATTAAACTAAGTATTTTAATCAATTTAATGATGTACTAACGAAAAATTGTTTTTCAAAAATAAATTTTTTATTTCACCTCCCCATGCCTATAGATTACTAAACTTTTAATAATATAACTTATAAGTTTAACTAAAAATGAAGGGAGACAATATAAAAATAAAAATTATAAAACTAAAAGACTAGACTTATAAGTAAAAGTTAAACGAAAACGACGTCAACGTTATCAATTTTCGATAGAGTATCATCGAGCTAAGAGTACCATTCTAGATCAATTAGGTCGTGATCTCCATTCAAGGATTAAAAACACTTTTCTTGCTTTAATTAATATGTGTTACTAAATTTAAGCACTAAAAAGTTTACGTCTTTTCAAAGGTAAAGAATCCGTTATTAAGTTTAATTTTCAGACACCCCAACATGCCTACTTACCATGATGGCGAGTGTCGCGGAAAAGGAAGTAGCAAATGAAAATTTCTTCAAGATTGAAACAAAATAAGGATCTAGGAAAGATAGAGAACAATACATTATGTAGACGAGCCCGGAATAGTCATTTATGAAATCCTCCACTTATAACGTCCACATTGATCTTCCATGATATATATATATATATATATATATATATATATATACAGTGCTTTTTTTGTGACTACGTAACGTGAGGCGTACCGGCAACTTTTTCAATGTGGACAAAAAATATTAATTTTCTTGTATTTTAACGTTTATTATTAATTTTTTGTACTTAAAAGTTAGGCAATATCCATAACTAAGTACCGGCACCTATTTAAAAAAAAAAAAAAAAAAAAAGACGAGCATTATTAAACATATACATACGTTCACTTTCATAATTTCTCCCATATTATACTATATTCCACTCTGGCGGCGCTTCTTTTTTCCCCATATTTTGCAGAAGAGATGGTAGAGTACCGTAGCTTCACACTCTATAGATGGCCGCTTAAACCGGGATGCTATCAGGTCCTGCGGATATATGCCGTTCTTCAATTGCTTTATTGCGCTGCGAATCTCTTCCTTTTCGGGCGCACTGCACTTGCTAGGCAGGTCTTTTGCAGCTGGCAGTATCTCTGGTGGGTTAGCAGGAGTAGGTCTGTTAAGTAGCTCCTAGAAATG
Source organism: Biomphalaria pfeifferi (assembly GCA_030265305.1). Classification (NCBI taxonomy): domain Eukaryota; kingdom Metazoa; phylum Mollusca; class Gastropoda; family Planorbidae; genus Biomphalaria; species Biomphalaria pfeifferi. The sequence continues at coordinate 729,563 of JASAOG010000258.1, forward strand.
TTCGATCCATCTCTTCTTCTACCTTTCTTCATCTTGCTTCTGCATTCTATCCCTTTCTGGCTTGGTAAATTTCTAGATATCTTTTTGATGACAGATTACAGGACTTTAGTGCTGTTCCCAAGAGCTGCTGCTTCTGTTTCTGTTGTCAGTGATTCGATGTCTGTTATGACGCTACGCTTGACATTTCTATCTGCTTCCGCATATTCCTTTTGTGCTTTTACTTTTGCTCTCTTGTTTTACCGCTGTTCACGCTGTTCTCTCTTCTTTCCTCTATCTTCTGAAGAATTTCTGCTGAATTCCACTCCTTGTGGGCGTTTGACTTGGGACCCAGTACTTCTTGGCATGTGGAAGTCACTGCCCATTCTTCTAGCAGCTCTTCTAGGAGCTAAAAATTGTTTGGTTGGGTGACATTAAACTCTTCCTGTTTTGTGCAGTCTTTCAACGCAAGGGGTATTGTGGTACTGGTGTTGGCTGGATCACCCTGTCCAACTCTTCACTAGGGCGACTGAGGCAACATTTGCTTTCTGTTTGACGCGTACACCCTAAAATGAGCGACGGAAACTTATTCAAAATACAAACGTGGTCTATTTGGTTCTCTGTTGACAGGTCTTGTGATACCCAAGTTGTGTATTCGGTTGTGTGGGAAGACTGTTCCTCCAATTATTAAGTTGCTTGTGTCACAAACGTTGGCGAATTTCTCTCCATTTTCTTTCAACTCGCCTAGCCTCTGCTATATCGTGTTCTTCTCGTATCCTCTGCTGTCATTGCCAACCTTAACCTTGAAGACACCAATTATGATGAGGATGTTCTTAGGTCTGTCATGTAAGATGATAATAGTAAGCCTATTGTAAAAGTTGTCTTTCTCCTCCTTTTCACTGTCGTTTCATGGGGCGTAGCATTGGACAATGTCTAAGTTAATCATCTTCTTCACTGTGGAATGAGGCTGTTGTTATTCGTGGTCCATGGGCTTCAAACCCAATAAGTGCCTTCTAAGTCTGTTTGGGCAACTTCGGGGTAACTTACCTCCTGTTCAAGTCCTAAGAATAAAAGTTGTTTACCAGAAGTCAGTCGCTTCTGCCCGAAACCAGTCCATTTTGACTCGCTTATTCCTAAGTCGGTCAGTTGAATCTTTTCATCTCCGCTGCCACTTTCGCTCTCAGCCCGGTCTCGTATATGGTCCGGACACTCCATGTACCGATCGTGGTTGTAGTTCTAGTGGAGATGATGGTCTTCGGCATGTCGGCTTTTATCGACAAGCGTCATACACCTTCCAGCTGAAAAAACTGTTCCTATCTTACGCTATGAATAAAGATCTATCAAATGAAAAGAGTGATATCCCTGATGTTTGTGTTAATACAGTCGGACTGGCAATACCAGATGCAGTGCTGGAAAAAATCAGAATCGAGACAGAGAAAGATGGAACGTTGCCAACACTAATGAGCGCAAATCTCATATGGATGACCAGACAAACACAACAGCGTACCTGAACTGAAAGAGTATTTTTCGCTGACTTACTTAGACTTAGGTCCTCCCGCGCCGTTCAGCGCATTGGGCGGCAAGCTGTCTCCACAAAGATCTGTCACTAGCAATATCTGAAGCCTCCCCCCAACTGGTGTCCACTGTTCTGAGGTCCTCCATGAAAGTGTGGCGCCAAGTTATACAAGGTCGTCCCTGTTTGCGCTTTCCTCGTATTGGCCTCCATATCATCGCAACTCTTGGTGTGCGTACCTCATTTTGTCGGAGAACATGTCCCACAAACCTCATGCGACGCTCTGTCACAACCTCACTAAGTGTTCGACTCCCAGTTCGGCATAGAATTTCTTTTTTTGAGACCCGATCTATAAAACTGACTCCCAAAATTTAGTCTTTTCTCAATTTTGACAGATGACTTCCATGTCTTACATGCATATGTTGCTATTGGGATGACGATTGTGTTAAGAAGGCAGCATCATAACAAACGATGGGGATGCCTACCATGACGTAGCGTGCCGAATAGGAAAGGCAGGGAGCATTTTCCAAAGGATGCAGCCTATTTGGAACAGCCAAGCCAAGCCAAAAATACACCTTAAAATTTTTGCTGAGAGATATGTTAACATTCAAAGACGTGCTCTTGTTAAAACGAGAGCAAATAATAATAGAAAGGAGAAGAACAAAAAAATGGGTTTCTGCCCTGGATTATCAGCAAAGATCTTCTTATCTTATATAATACAGACGTTACTTCAAAAAAAGAAGATAAAGGAAATAGCAAACATATGCTGCATTTGTTAGAAAAGCAAACCAGCAAAACTAAGGGCAGAATTAATTCAACACGAAATAAGTTCCAATACGCAGGAAAAGATTGAAATTGATTTATTTCAAATGAGTGGCCAGCAATGTTTGTTGTAGGTAAAATGTTTTACATGTTTCGGATGTTCGTTCTGAGATGAAGATAATTACTTCCTAGTCCAAACCTCCCGCAGGACGACGGGGGATGGGAGCGGGCAGGGTTTGAACCCCGGACCATCGATAAATCTGAACGACAGTCCAGCGCGCAAACCGTGCGACCAGGCAATACTTAGCTGTATTGGATTATTATTCCAAATCTATAGTTTCAAAATATGCAATCGACAACAACGCACGCTATTATAAAGAAACTGAGCATTTTAGATGCGAGAGTACCCAAAGTCTGTATTACGCGTTTTGAAGCTCAGTTTGACTCAGAATATTTTCTAAGTTTATGCTGGAATGGGGAGTGACTCAAATTAGATCACCCACAAGACATCATCAATCCAATGTCGAGGCTGAATCAGCAGTTAAAATTCTAAAGAACATTATGAGAAATCAAGAAAAGCAATAGTCAGATGCTTATGAAGCTCTCCAGGAGTTTAGATCTATTACACGGAGACGGGGAAGAAGAATCCAGTAACAAGTAAATCAGACAGCGTACGTTATTCTAGGAGACAATGGTGCAATGTATCCAAGAGACAGAGTACATATCAACCTTAACAGAGAAGCGTAGGCCTACATATCAAGCTGAACAGAGAGGCAGAACAAGATATATTTCCCGATTCTGAAGAAAACATACCGGACAATATAGAACTCAAGACCAAGCCGAATACTTATAATTCCATGCGATCAAAAGATCATTTGAAGAAACCAACAAGATTCAGTGACTTGTTTCCTAATGCACTCAAGAATGTTGAATTTTAAATGCCATATGTTGCATACTCATTGATGTGTCCGTATGTATGTTTTGTTTTGTTATCTAGGCTAATGTTTGTTTTTATTTTTTTAAAGATATCCCCCCCCCCCCCCCCCGTATTTTCTTTTAAAGAAAAGGGAATGTTGATAAGTGCAAAGGTGCATTTGTTCAACATAATCTTTCCTAGTGCTATTAGAGCATGGAATGGGTTGCCTGAGTCAGCCAGGAAAACCAATGAATTGGCAAAATTTAAGTCATTGATTAACATGCATGACTAGATTGACCCAGGGACACGCGTAGGAAGTAATCATTTTCTTTTTTGAAGTAACTCCTGTATTTTATAAGATAAGAGAGCCCTAATAAAGAAGTGATTCCCGCCTTGGTGCCAATGGTGGTTGTTTGCTTATTGTTAATGGTAAACCTAGATATTATTTAACACCAGGAATATATTTTGACAACTTATAATTGTTTATTTTACACGTTCCATGAGATTTTAAGATTGTTACATAGTTCATATAGATGGCTGCCTGGTAATAAGCTTCTAACAATGTCAATGGTAATTAGGTTACCAACAAAATTTCAAAGTGTGATGAAGTTACTCAGTAGCACTTTGATAATAGTTTTGTTGATGCAGATTTTATAACATTTTATAACAGACTTTAGTAAGCTATTGTCCACTAACAAATTATGATCCCCCAAAAGAAAGAAAAACTATCACCAAAGATGTAATGGAAATTATATGAAGCATTCATTCAACATAATAAGGAAGCCATTGTTTAGTATTCACACATGTGGAACATTGCCACTAAACTGTACAAATGTGCACGCAGCATAACATCCTAGTTTGTTGTTATATACCAAGGTAACTAAGTTTCATCTTATCCTAAAATGTATCTTTATACAATTAGTATTATTACACATGGCCAGCACAACGACAAACCACCCTCAGCTTTCCTCAACTAATGTCAGGTACCTATTAGAGTTTGATGAACTTGGGTGGCCTAATAACCCCAAGTTAAAAAATTCCAGTCTTGAACTCGGATCTCTTGGGTTGGAAGCCAAAAGCTTTACCACTGCGCCCGTCCCCACGTTACTGTGTTAAGCCTTAAGCAGCTATTCTCTCATCAAAGATAAGCCATAGCTCTAATGCAACTCAAAAATAAATGTCTTATCCATCACTGCCTAAATGGAAACATTTGGTCAAATATAAACATTATATGCCTTCTTCCAGCCTGAGAAGAAAAAAAAAAGATCATGAGAAATGTCCCATTCTTTATGGCTCAATTTATATTCCCACAAGCTAATAGGTTTTGGTTGTCTTAAAAACTTATTTTCATCCAGTGATATATCTGGCTTTAATATGGTTAGAAAGCTAACAGATACATACAATATTTAACACTACAACTAAACATCTGGCACAACTACATCGAGCAACTAATTATTTTTGTTATGATATCCCTAACACATCTACAGGTCGACTTTGATGAAAAATCAATGCAATCTAATAAAAACACCAAATAAATTAATTTGGTAAAAATCAATTATATTTAATAATTGAAAAAAAATGTATAATGTATTGCACAGCTAAAAAAAATTGAAATAAAATATTGCACATTTTTTTTAAAAATTCAATAGTAAACAAAAAATAAATATCACACTTTGAAAATAATAAAAGAAGCAGATTACTCCAAAAAATATTAAAGGAAAGCTGTGACTAGTTAGAACATTATCGGACAGCTTGACTAAGTCGTTGGAATATTTGTGGAGAGCACATTGAAACATTAGTGGACAACTCTGGCTACACGAGATAAAAGAAATTTTGATATTCAGTCAATATCAAGCATAATAACAAAACTCTATATAAAAAAGTCCTGCTTCTCCCCCATTTTTTGACAAATACATCATAAACCACATGAACCAAGTTACATATGATTTTGAGTGTTATCCAGATTATTCTGTAACATTTAACCTATAAATCAACAAAGACGTTAGGATGTACAACAGAATTACAAGAAACAATTTTAGTATAACATGTTATGACTTCAAACACATTACAGTTACATCAAATGTTTCATTTATAACACGCAAAAATGTCAGCCTCTCTATTTCTTGAAAAAAATTACAGACATGTTGGAATTTGATTAGTAATTTATTCATTACTAGGACTATTGTACAAAGTTGGTGGTTTGCCAAAGAAAGCATTATGTATTGGATTGGCTACTTTCGAAAATTCATGTGGGTGAAAGCAGTGTTTGCAGTTGGATATACATTAAGCTGTATATATTTTTCGTGCCCTCACAAGTTGAGTGCATTGTAAATGAGTTTATTCCAATAAGGTTTTAGTCCATTTTAAATGGACTATATAAATTTTCAATTGTAGAAAGCAAGACTATGCCTAAAACTACAGTTTTAACTTTTCTACCCCCATCTATGGATCAACAGGGACTGTTGATGTCAGAAGAGGTCGAGATTTTTAGGTCAAACATTGAAGAGCGTGTCAATTCAAAGGCTTTTATTGTACCCTCATAGAGTAGGTTAGACTGAAAGATGTAAAAAAAAAATCCCCCAAAAATCATGCCTCCATCAGGAGTTTAACCTGGCGACTACTTAGATAGCCAAGCTTTTAAAAAATTCTATTGCCTCTTCCCTTTAAATTCCAGAATAATGTTTCGCTCATTCTGCTCTATTTAATAAACTAAATTCTGTTTTGGCCACATTGTAGGCCTTGTGTTAAAAAAACAACATCTGGACAAGTGCTTGCTGGGTAAGCCACTCCATTTTTGCAATAAAATTGACACAATTCCCACTGAACACTGTGTTATCATGGTGGGAAAGAAGGGAATGGATATGGACTATATAAAGATACATTTATACTGGGATGTTCAGCTGACAAAGAATGAGTTTGTCCACAGTGGATCCCACTATTAAGCTCTTGTTGTACACAACGGCAGTTGATGAGCCTGAGATGAGATCTCCATCATCATAAAAGAGTTCTGTCACAGCAACAATGAGTCCGTCTTTGGTCCGTAGTTGCAAGACCTAAACAAAATAATACTCATTATTATTTTGGTTATATCAATTATTTAGATCTGAAGTAGAAATGTTTAAGCTTAATAAATAAAAAAGGAAGCCTAGTTTGCTCTAGCCAGCAAAAAAAAAAAACAAAAACAAAATTTTAGTGCTTTGTTGATTTGGCCGAACAGAAAAATGTATCAGTCATCAAAAAGAAAATAATGCTACTTGAACATGGTGTTAACAAGGCAGTTAAAGTAGGGTTTACTGATTCCCTTGGCAAACTGTTGTCAAGAGAATTGTGTGGCTAGCACAATGACCAAAGTTTACTTTGAATGAATAACAAAATGTGAACATGGGCTTTGACCAAATATCTTAACTATAATGTAAAGTGGTTAGCTGCTGATTTAAGATCCAGCCCATTATTGTACAAGTTCAAAGCCTGCGTCTCAGCTTCAAATTCAAAAAAAATTATTCAAAAAAGAGAGTACTAGAAACAAATCTACAAAATGTTCCAATAAAAAAAAAAAAAAAAAAAAAAAAAAAAAAAAGAACGATATATAAGAGACACCTGTACTAAAGATGAATGCTCTCTTTTACAGTAGAACAAAGCAAGTGGAAGACTCTACCTGTGATGCTGCCTTGAACTTATTGGGTCTGTCAAGATGATTGATAAACTGATAGGCAATAGGATGTGTGCCAATGTAGAGATCCCCAGTCACAGGATCAACAAGCCCGTTGTCAGGATGGCTTAACAATGGGTACACCTTTCCAAACAGAATAGGACAAATTTAATTAGTGGCAGCTAGTGTGGAATAGAAATGACCAAAAAAAGCTTATAAATATGCGTGCTGTATAAGTTATATAGAAAAGATGTCCAGTGGCAAACACTATCATAATAGAAAACTTATTTAAATGATGAAGTTTAATAAAAAAAAAAAAAAAAAACTTTTGAAAATGGTCCCTAGCAATCTGAGAAATTTGAGGAAATTAGTGATTGAATTCATGTGTGGTGAGGTTAGTGAAAAGTATCAAAACCAGAGAAATTTAACAAAAATTGGGACCAAATGCAAAAAGTGAATTTCATTATTGTAGACATTCAACTGAAAAAGTGAATTTCATTATTGTAGACATTCAGATATTCAACTTCCTCATTTTCAAAAAGTTTGGGCTATATTCTAAACTTTTTCTTTTCAAAAGAACTTTCTACAACTTATTAATATAACACTGAATAGAGAAGATATTTTTAAAAAATTATTCTTTATTTTTTTGTTTAAATAATAACTAAGCCTATACACATTACTGTCTAATGGCACTGATAGAAGATGATTTATTTTATTTTATTATCTTGTTAGTTCTAAATATCTTTGACTCACTTTTTCAACATGATAGTTTCGATTGTTACTAATGCCAGTTTTTGACATATGATGAAGTTTTGATGTAACCTTATTGTTATAAACATAAAGATAAGAGAGTCGAGAACCATGTCTGTATAGTATGGCTTTAATACACTGAATGACTACACAACACACATTTCGTGAACACATTCTCACGGACGAGTTACAAGCACATGTAAACATAAGAACGACAACCGATACAGAGTATAATTTTCATAACAACCTTATATAATTGTTATATGCTATACCTGTTGCAACACCAAGGTGTGATCTTTGTGCCTTGTATAGACTCTGACCTCTGAACTCATGCACAGTAATACATACACGTATCTGGGTAAGAAAAAAAAAATTTAAAAATATTTGCGTTTCTTTTTAAATATACTTTTAGTGATGCTCACAAATCAGTTTTAGAAAAATTAAACTGAGATATTAATTATAAAAATACTTTTCTTTTCTTTTTTTTTAAATGCGACATGTTCTCTTGCACAGAACTAGAACTACAAACACTTACAAATTCAAGGCTTCACAGTTGGCCTGCTTAAAATGAATTGAGAACTCATGACCACTGTTCCAGCTCATTATTGAATACACTAGAAATAATCCACTTCACGATGAAACTCCATAAAAAAAAACAACTGCATTTATGTTTCATTCTACTGCATTCTGTGGAACCTGCCTGCAGCTTGGTTAGCGAAACTGGATACAATGTGTAATAGTAATCAGATGGAACAATTATCAACCAAGTCTTTACAATTTAATAAACCAATGACAAAATAAATACAGTTTTTATGTTATGAGATACTAAGTAAAGTTTCTCTTTCAGACCTTGCAATCTATAGGGCAGATGATGTAAAAGTCATCTTTTTCTGTGGCCAAAGGTTAGCAAGGGTGTCTTTACTTTTCCCCACTAATGTCAGGTACCCATTAGAGCTGGGTGGACTCAGAAACGCCCTAAAGATCCTGAAATTAAAAATCCCAGTCTTCAACAAGATTCGAACCCAGGATCCCCAGTTTAGAAGCTGAGCGCTTAACCACTCAGCCACTGCGCCTCCTTTTGAGATAGTGAACACCATAAATTAGATGAGAATAACATCAAGCTATTATTTGGTGATAAGACTATACAAGAATCAAGAGCTTCTGGTAGAAGAAGAAAGTGTTATCATGGTACCAGTCAGTAAAAAGGTACAAATTCAGTTACACATGTTCTGGACGCCCTAACAAGACACTACCCTCTTTCCCCCAGAACAAAAACTATATGGAGAGCTGCCAGATTTGGAAACTACTGCGCAGTTAATTGCATATGTACAATCACTTGTCTGAACTCTCCAACTACTTGTCTGAACTTTCCGACTGCTAAACTCTCTGACTACTTGTCTGAACTCTCCAACATAGAAATGAGAGCGAAGAGGAAGAAGTAAACTTACGTTCCACACCCAGACAGAAATATGCCACTAGTGCTAGTCAGTCCAGTAAGAACATCATGGAAACCAGTCTCTTCCTTGTAGTGGACAACACTGGACCAAGGCATGAGAGAAAACAGTTCTAGGATCATGAAGAAACGGACTTTGTTCTCATAAAGTATATTGGTAGCATAGAAGGAATCTTCTCCCAGTGCCTGTATGTCGTACACTCTGCCAAATAAACATAATTTACATATTAGATCGACAAAGATTATGCAAAACCTGTAAAATATTAATTATCCTTATTTATTTCAAAGACTATGCAAAACCTGTAAAATATTAATTATATTTATTTATTTTAAGATTATGCAAAACCTGTAAAATATTAATTATACTTATGTACTTCAAAGAATAGAAAACAAAAAGAAAGGATTATTATAAAAAAGATGGCTGTGGGCACAATCTAACTCAACAGTTTGAATAGTACTGTATGCTACACAATGAGGCAGCTTTCCTATGGACCCGAGGCTAGAGTTTCCCACAAGGGGAATATTTTGACGAAGGTTTTTTGACATCCCCAGTATTAGAACTGTCACTAGGTTCGACGCATTCCTCTACTACGAAGTCGGGGGACGGGCTTGTTAGAGCCTAGCTCATGAGTGCAAAAGAGCCGCCCGACACAGCCCATGCCAGTCAGCCCAATTTCGCCCATTAGAGAGACCCGCGAATTAGCCAGGACCCAGGAGATCCCAGCCAATGTAACCCTTTTAGAGTCAATTTTATACTTGCTGCCTGCTCATTCATCAGTAGCGAGCAACCAGTACCCTTGGCCACCCTTCTAAGGAGCAGGGTGTTAACCAGAAGTTTATACCCATGTCTGCTTTAAAACTTCTAAGGAAAAGGCACTTATTTACAAACACTAACAACGGTATAAGAGTCAACTTACAATCTGAGCTTGTCACTAGTGTAGGATTTAATGTGATGTAAAACTGAATTCAATGGATCAAACTCAAATTTTTCTACCCTGTTGACTTCTTTGGGTGGATGATTGACAACAAAAAGAATATGTTTACCTGAAATAAGATTAGAAAGTCAATTTCAAGTCAAAAGTCATTAACGGGCCTACAAAATTCACAAAAGTGTGAAGCTATTTCAAGCTATGGGATTCTGAAATTTGGGATTTTTAGGGCAGCCTGGAGTCCACCCAACTGACTTAAGTTGGGATAGTAAAGGCAGTTGTGCGCTGTGCTGGCCACATGACACCCTGCTCGTTAGCTGTTGGCCAAAGAAACAAATGACCTTAACACCAGATCTGCCCTTTCAGATCTCAAGGTCTGAAAGGGAGGAACTTAACTTTTAAAACAAAATTTTTTTAATGTCACAATACAATTGGTTAGCTGTTGTAAAAATAGTTTAGATCTAAGTAAAGTATAAAAGTATTTTTTAAAAGTATATGTTGATTTATAGCAGTCTGCAACTGTATTTAGAGAAAAATATTATAAGTGGATGTGTTTTCTTGGCAGCTTATGAACATTTAAAAAAAAATGTTATTTTTAATTCACTCAATGAATATTTGTTTACTATACAGTTGTTGAATTTCAAATTTGCTTTCATCAATGTTTAAAAACAGGTGCAGCATTGATGCTTTGTCTTTTGAAAGCATGTCCTTTGGTTTTAAAACAATTCAAAAAGTGGCTAATGGCAGTCAGACAAAAGAGATGATTCTTGAGTGTGTGTATGTTAGCATCATGGGCTATCACATTTAAAAAAAATGTTTTACATGTTTTAGATTAAGATAATTTAATTCCTAGTCCAAACCTGCCCCAGGACGACTGGGGATGGCATTTGGTAATAACCCGTGACCATCAAAAGGTCTCTTGATCATCACCTCTCTTGCGAAAAACCCAGGACAGAAAGCCTGCTGTTTTGCGTAGTGCATATATGTCACTATACAGGTCGGGATTTTATGGTTTCCCAGACCTGTCGAGATGGAGATCAGCCATTCTGGGGCAGTAAAAAAAATAATTTGATGAATTAGTTTGTAACAGATTCATTTCAGGTATCAACCAATTTTCCTTTCATATAAACTGCCTGTTATGTCTGTTGTTATATGCTAAGTTAAGTCTGCTGTTATTTGCTTCAACGTTTAGACTTTTATTATGTTATTTCTTTCCTGTACTCTCATACTTTCAAAACATACAACTTTAACATAGACTCTTTGAAGGAGAAGAACAACATATACAACAAACAATAATAAGATAAGAGAAATAATTACAAACCTGTGGACATATTGGGATACACACTAATACCACGAGGTCGAAAACTGTCTAATTTAAACAAAGCATCCCTGCTAATGATATCCAGTTTCATGGGAGTGGATCCATTTCCACTGACCCTTAGTAGATATATGGCTCCGGTAATATCATTTTTGTGGTAATAATCTTGGAAACTGTCAGAGAATATATTCATATTCCAACCCTAAGATTAAAAATAAAATATAAATTATACAAAATATCACACCAGATACCACAAAGATATTATCAGTAAGGTTAAATAAATATGAGATGTAAACACCGGCTTTAAATGCACGTTTATAAGGAAGTTAATCTATACAATTGGACATACAGGTAGTCCTTGACTTACGAAGGTGTTCTGTTCCTACGCTGCGGCGTAATCCGAATTTTGACATAAGTCAGATCATACATTCATACAGAGTACTGAAGCATAATAGCAGTACTGTACTGTACTGCAAACACTTAGCACCTATCCTTACACCTATTCTAATACATAATTATCAATAAAAACAGTAAAATATTGTGCAGAAAATTAATTTTAATAATGAAATACTGTACTGTACTATACAGTACTGTAAGTGCTGTAACAGTAATAAACAGTGTACTGTAATAAACAAAAATAACAATGCCAAAGAGAGAACGTCGCAAAACCGCGTAAGTCAGACTGAGCCGTCGTAAACAGCGTCGTAACCATGAAACGACGTAAGTCGAGACTGTCGTAACCTGAGGACTACCTGTACACATTTCTATTTAGGGCTATACAATATAAGTTTACAGAAAAAAAAAAAGGTTGATGGTATCTCCCTACCATTATGTTTATTTAAATAAAAAAGAAAAAAATGCATAAAAACAAGAATGTATCAACTTACTGATGTTATGAAAGTCATCCCATCTTGTGTAATATCAAAATCTCCTGCTCCAAAATCTGAAGATTAAACAAGCAAAATATAAAAATCCCTTTAAAAAAAAACAAAGCTCATCCAAGGGAAAGAGCTGCACACTTAATATATCTCTCAGTAATGTATAATTTATTCAATATCAAACAAAATAATTATCAATAATTAATTAATAGGTTAATTTTTTTTATTGATTCATGTCTTGTCAATGGCAACGAATAATTGTGCAAAGTTTCAACTAGATCCCAGAATGGGTATTTGACAAATAATGAATACAAACCTTTTACCAGACAGAGTGAGTTGATATTTAATAAGCTTTGTAAAAAAAAATTGCCTTGATGTCACATTTGATTTTGCCAACTTAAAATTTTCTCTGATAAAACAAATAATTTATTCAAATGAAGAATTACACCTCTAAACTAAATCACAATATTAAATGTAATGAGCATAGCTAGTAAAATAACCCTGACCTTCTTTTAAAAATTATTTTAGCCTGACACAATGACAGTATAATCAAACACTAAATGCATTCTAAAGATGGTAGCCAACCAGATGTTTGTTGGTAAGAGTAAAGATGGTAGCCTACCAGATGTTTGATAGTAAGAGTAAAGATGGTAGTACTTTGTGTTGTTCATGGACTAATAACTATTTGTCATACTTCAGAGCGTAAGCCTCAAGAGAGAGATAGAGAGAGAAAGCTAACAGCAGTGTGCAAGCCAGGAGAAGAAAGCTGACTAGGTTAATGGATCACTTTGTATGGTGTGTGTGTGTGTAAGAGAAGGACTTGTTAATTGGTACACTGAACAATCTAGCTGACCTTGATGTAAATACATTTAGAAATATTTAGAACTGGATAGAAGGTCAAGGTAGAAGTTTACGAAACTTGAAGGCATAACTAATAATGATGTAAACAATCAAGAAAAGTCTTTTTTGCAGGTGTTGAACAATATAACTATAAAAAGAACATATTAAATTATTAGATGTCAGTCCAGTTATCATCCTATTTGTACAAGTGATTTATATTTTATGTTTGTTCATTGCTGGATTATTTGTTGATTGAATTGAGTTTGAAAGCATTAAACTCAAGGAAAATATATTCAACGCTGTGTTACTCCAGGGTGTTCAAATAGAGATACATTCTGAACTCACATGTCATAAATAAATAAATTAAATTATAGCTTTTTATATACCGCTACTTTCATGCTTATAGCATGCTCAGGTCCAATCTTATTTGTGGACCAGTGGGGGGGGGGGGGGGGGGGGGGGGAGGGATATTTGGGAGAAGGTTTTTCTATGTTGCCTTTAGGCACTCAGTAAACACAACTCTGCTTGAGTCGGGTTTCGAACCTCGAGCCCCCTTCATAGGTAGCCAAGCCAAGCTCAAGCGTTTTTAGCCTCTTGACCATGCATCCCATGACATGAGATTTGGGAGACAATACACAGCTCTCCAAAATAAAATCCTGAAACTATTGGAACTGTAGCATAAGGGTTTAAAAGGGGAGAGCATAGTATAGTACTTTCTATTTCGCTCTATTCCCATCCACTTCAATTTATTCACTCAATGTTTTCCCACTTACTATTCAATGCATTAATAAATGAACTAGAGTAACAAACCTATTCCATTGACTTCATAGCAAGCACCAGGATAATGTTGATAAAACTGCAGATGATAACCCAGTGAGTAACTGTAGATGCAAATGTATGGATTAGTGAGCTCAATAGCTTACCCGCAAGACTACAGAAAACAAACCATCGGTTCAACTTTTCTATTTTGCAATTGGATGAGCTTTGGATTGTCATCATAATGGTCTTATGTTCAACACTACCCGATGCCATCACTAAATAAGGTTTGGGCTAGGATGTAATCTTCTGTTTTGAAGGATCATCCAGAACTAGATCTAGCATACAATAAATATTTGGTATGATTATTGATACTGATCCATCAATTTCAGTGGTGCTAAAGCCCATGCTTTAGCACATATCCCATTCTGATCTATCCTGTGCGTCACATCTCCATATCCGTCTTTAAGCTGTTGTAGATCTGCCTATATGTCATCAAGCCACCTAACTTATGGTCTGCCTTTGGGGTGCATGCCTATTAGTTTTTGCAGTACTGATGGTTGATAAAATTTAAAAACTTTTAGGCTGAATAACCATAACTTTTTAGTTTTTGTTACATATTAAAAAACTATTTTTATCATATTGTGACAGATTAAGAGCTATAGAGTCCAGATAATATAGTAAATCTTCCCAGTCTAATACATAGACCCATGGCATTTCAGTTCCATCTTATTGTGGTTTTCAACTGAACATCCCTACTCTTTTTTAGGAGTGGCTGCTCACTACATCTGTAAGTGCCAGAGAAGTGAGTGTAAAAGTGCAATTAAAGGGATTATGCACTGAACACCTACACCTGTGGGGCTATGGAGAAAGGTTAGTAAGAGAGTTAACAGTAACAGGCTCTCTGAACAACCAGTTTATTTGTGGGTTCTCTTCAATGTGTACAGCTAGGCTGATTGGTGCAGCCTTTATGTGCTGTGTCAAGCAGCCCAGTGCCATCGTCTTTATATTGTATATGATAATAATAATAATAATCTTTATTATCCGTATGGAAATTTGTCTTACAATTTGTGCATTACACCAAACAAAAAACATTATAACTATAAGAAACCAAAGTGTACATTCACACCAGACTCACTCATAATTTACATGTCACAAAGTTTATACCAGATTGTTCTTATTTAATGATTTGATTGCCAGGGGAACAAAAGAGTGTTTGTGTCTGTTTGTCTTTGCTATCGGTGTCTTGTATCTCTTTTGTGATGGTAAAATCACAAAATCCTAACACAAAGGGTGATTCTTTATTTCGAGGATCTTGTTAGCGTTTTTATAGATGTTTGTCTCAAACAACTGCCCAAATGGGGTTTGTTTTTTGCCAATGATTTTACCAGCAGCATTTAGGATTCTATAAAGTTTTTTTAATGCTCAGATTGCCATACCAGGCAGTGATATTGAAACTTAAAATATTGCAGATGTGAGCGTGATAAAACATAGCCAATAATATTACATAAGATTTATAAGTTCTAGACTAGAATAGATAATAGAATAGATTCTAGATAAGATATTAGAGGCAATTTCGAAATTACTGAACCTAGGTTTACCGACTAGTCTAGATATATAATAAAATTAATGATTCAACCATAAAATAAATATAATGAAAATTACATGATCCTTATGATATGTTGTAAAGCAAATAAAATGATGCTGACAGCAGCAATCCTTCGATACATGATTGATGATAATGAATGATATTAATAATATTTAATATTATTAATATAGTGACAATATAAAATAGTCACATTATTATGATTATAGTTATAGGGTGTAATAGCCTAAACTCTAAATAGAAGTCTAAACTAAAGGCTATTTTATTTAAGTCTAAGTGTGCAGTAAGTCACAGTCTAAGTCAAGATCATCATGAAGATGATCTACTAGTACTAGAATGTGAATGACTCTAGAAATGTGGCATTAAATAAAAACTGCGCATAAAAATAAAGGTCCCATATATAATATATATAGATATTGTATGATTTTATCTAGCAGTAGGACTCAGTAGAATTTAGAATCTATTATTCCGTTAACATTTAAGATTCGCATTTTTTAAATAGCAATATAGTCTAGACACAAACCTATATATTTAAGACAGAAATCAAACAGTGACCTTCGTGACCTCATGGTAGAAGTCGGCCTTGATCGAGCCTGGTTCGGTTATCTTATCTTGTTAGACACAGACGTTACTTCAAAAATCAATATGATTACGTCCTACGCGTCATGCATGTTGACCAATGACTTAAATTCTGCCAAGTCACTGACTTTCATGGTTGGCTCAGTTAACCCATTCCATGCTCTAATAGCACTAGGGAAGAAGGAGCATTTGTAGCCTACTAATTTTCCCTTCATTTTTTAGATTGGCTGATTCTCTTAAATGAAACCTTATAGTAGAGTCTAAAGTACCCAGAGTCTAGATTAGACCTACTCTGGAGAAAGTATAAGAGACAGTCTAGATATAGCCCTATTCAAGATGTTTAGAAGTAGGCCTACAAATTCCTGCCTCTTGATGTAACAATTTATTTTTCCTTTTGTAACGAGGAATATGACATGATTATGCCACTTGAAAAGCTCCTGCATATTCACCCCATCTCTCTCAGGAAAACGAAGCCTATTCTTTGTTGGTTTTGCATTACATGTTTCAGATGTTCCTTCAAAAAAACGAAGATAAGGCCTATATCAGGGCCGGCCTTAGGTAATAGGAGGCCCTAGGCGAAGTGAATAGGGTGGCCCCAAATGATATTTAAAAAAAAAACGCAATGATCTAAAAATATTCCTGTATCTATGTCTAGATGTATATGTAAATCAACAAATTTAAATGTGTATAGCGTCGATAGCACGAATCTACCCCAAAGACGAAATAACGTTTTAACATTTCAGCAAGAGGAAGAGACGATGGTCTTCTAACATGTGTAGCCAACCAGTTGATCTGAACATTCGTGTATAAAAACCTTGAATCCTAGTTCAGCTAGACTGGTAGACACAGGGCCAGAGGTTTGATTCATGTTTTGCAATTTAAAAGGCGCGCTGAACACGAAAAAATGACCAACATGTTACTGACTTTGATTTCCTTATCATCATTGTTTTAATGTTTAATTAAAGCTATATGTTTCATTTTATAAAATGCTCATTTATTGCATGCGTTAGTGTTTAGGCTCACAGAAAAAAAGGGGGGAGGACCCAGCAGTGTATTGTTTAGCTCCCATGATGTTAAGACCAGTTAAGATGGCCTTGTGTTTGGTAGATGAGCTTTAGTCAACATTTTTTCCCCCTTGACTGGTTTATGGAATAGCTGGACAGAGTAAAAAAGGAAACTGTCTGTGGCATTTTACGTCTCGAGAGGCAATCTTTTCCCTTTGCAACTTCTTGTGTGACTAAAGAGGCCAATCCTTGAGACACAACTGCGGTCATAGGTTGGGCATATAACCAGGCGCCGTTGCATTTTCACCCTTCTTTTGGCATCTGCAATCCGGGACCCTTCCTGTATGCTCGCTCTCCATGTGGATCTATCCAGCTGCTGGTATCGATTTTGCGTTTGCATACATCCTTATACCGTAAAAGTGGGCGACCAGCGGCTCTCCTGACTTCTGTTAGATCGCCATACAGAATATCTTGTGGAGGTTGACTGGCATTCTATACAAAGTAAACTATAAACATAAAACGGTCACATATTTTGGCAACACATCTCACTAAACCAGCATTACCGGTACTGTATTATATCACTGCAACCCTAAGGTAAAATGACAATTTGTGAACACCAAATGACCTGCAGCAACATTCAGGGCACCCAAGACTATTCCAATGTGACATTTCCATTGTAACACATTCAGGGCACCCCAGACTAAGCCAATGTGACATTTCCATTCTAACACAATCACCAAATAAAGCAAGAAACCAAGTCACTTCTGTACTCAGGAGATAAAAATGTTTTTATTATTTACAAACCAACAACATGACAAGGGGAGTGAACCAAGGGGAATCTAGCAGGCATCAGTTCAGTTTCTTTGCTACAGCCAAATCATCGTAGGAAATAATACGTGTGAACTTTACTTAATAATAGTACATATTTGGATAACTATAGAGTTGATAGTCCCCTTTTTAAAGAAGAAACTGTAAACAATGAATTACTTACTTCCTACAACTACAGTGTTAATAGATTAGATCAATAGAGGAATACAGACGTTAATAACTATCTTTACATGTCAGTATACACATGAGGTATACAAAATACAACTTGACATACAAGTTTCCATATCTAGTGTTGGACTATCATCAATAAATACAGGATAGAAAATACAGCTATCCTCTACAAATAATTTATACAGAAATTTTAATCTTGTGTGTGTGTTGGGGGGGGGGGGGGGGGAGGAGATGTTTTTTCAGTGGATGTCTGAAAAGATGCCAGCTAAAAAAAATACTTTGAATATAAAAAAAAAAAAAAAAAAAGCAATGTACAATAGAAAGTACCCCCTACACTATAATATGAAGGTACTTGAGAAAACCATGCAAATTCTGGCATTCTTTAAATAAGTCCTTTTTTTTTAAAAATAGTAACTTTAACAGCAATAAAAAAAAAAAAAAAATGATTATGATGATAGTAAAAAAAAATATCAAGTGTTAAAAAGGAAAAAAAAGATATCCATAGAATAGTAGTAAAGTGATTCAAGGGTTTGTTTTAGTAAGTGGTAATAATAGTAATTGAATTATATTAGCTTAAGTAATTGCAAAAACTTTTGAATAGCATAAAAAGGGCAATGTGACACAAATAATATTGTATTATTTCAAAATGATAATATCAGCCTTACAATTGGAGGTCACAGCAGATAGACAAACAACAAAGTTTCTATTGAAAAAAAAAAAGTCCATCCACTTTTAAAGCCCAATAAAGCTCGCTATCAATAATAGTTCATTTATATAGTAATGAGAATATAATAGTCAGATTGAACAGCCACTAACGTAATGAAAGTAGTAACTCTGAAAGGTCTCTGTAGTAACATCGTATAATTAAAAAAAATAAATTACTAGATCTAAAAGTCTAATAATGTTTTTATTTCAACTGACTATTTCTGTTTTCATTAATATAAAATTGTTTATTTGCCAACTTCTATAGATACTCACTTCTCTTTATTGCCCTGCACTCCAAAAAAACAAACATTCACAAATACTGGAACACACATTGTTGTCCATTGACAAATAGTGAGCAGACGTGAAAATGAAACACACATAAGGTTAGTAAAACAGTCTGTATGAAATGGTGGACATACATAAAAAAACAAACAAACAAACAAAAAACTTAGAGGTGGAGGGTAATCTTATTTATAAATATCACAGCTGAGGGATATTTAATTAAAAAAAAATCAAAACACTATACATGTTAAATGACAAACTGGCAAGTGCCAAGTAAAATAAATTGAGACATGGGACGAAAGGCTTTATAAACTGATTGGAAAAAAAATCACCTCATCTTTCTTGACATTCATATATACGTATGTAAATGTATACTGGCATACTTGGATTATATATATATATATATTAAATATTAATACCACTACATATAAATAAACATGCATGTGGCTATAAATATTTAATATGTATACATTTACATATAATTAGTTATATAAACATGTCCCAATTACAGACTTTAGTGTGAAAAAAAAACAACAAAAACTTAAAGAATAAACAATGAGAAACGCCACCTAAATTAATTCCTAGACATCAGCTCTCAGCATGCTTTCCTTCAAAATACTGCAGTCATTGACAATGTGTTTCTTTACTTACTTCTACAACATGGAAGCAATGATAACTTGAACAACCTCCATCACACACACAACCAGTGGCATACATAGGGGGCCCAGGTGGGGCTTGACCTCTTTAGGGGGCCCCTGCATTTTGACATTCGACATCATGACATGTGGAGATAATGGCATAATATTTAATCTAAAAATACATTTTGGACACTCATTTGCCCCCCCCCCCCCCCTCCAACTGGGGGCATTTTCAAATTTGGATCCCCCCCCTCTTCCCACCCTAGATATGCCACTGCACACAGCCATGCAAGTCTGTGCTTTTATTATTTTTACAATGAATTGTGGCTTCCGAATAGTCTTTTATCAAATAGGAAAACATTTATATGCAACTTATAGAAATCAGACTGTAGCTTGATGACGTGTGGGCTTACAGAATCATTCTTTCAGCCATTTAATGCGCTTCACATAGAAACAACATTTAACTGGGGAAGGTAATTAATGTTATCAGTGTAAGTCAGCCAAATTTTATGACCCCCCAAAAATGTACAATAGCCCGTTAGATATATCAGAAAAGTAAGCCTAAATCTGGCCTTTAACAATATACATCCAGATTAGCACAGGATATAACAATCTAGTAAAACTTGAACAAAAACTTTTTGTTTAAATAGTTAAGGAGAAGAAACAGAAAATAGCAAGATCTACTGAGTGCAATAAGAATGATTGCAAATAAAAGAGTTTTTGTTTCATGGCAATACAATCCTAGAAATATGTCAAGAAATAAAGCTATAAAAAAAAAATGATTTCATTCTAGTTTTTAAAAAAAATATTTATTTCATAGCTCCTTAACTTAGTTGTTTCATCATCTGATTCAAGGTGATTTATTGAAATCTAACATCTTCAAAAGCATGTAATATGAGAAACAACTTTCTCAGGTCTAAGAAGTCATTGCATATAGAAATGAAAATTATTACATTCAATGCGTATCGATTATTTTTAAATACTCTATTTCAGTTATATGCTAATTTGAAATTTTAATTCATCTTAATTAAGGTTATATTACCTGAATTATGGTAACGTTCCTGCTATAAAGGCAGTTGAAAATAATGTGCTTTTTTATATCTTTTGTCCAGCTTTATGGAATACAATATTTTTTACCCATGTGACTTTTAAGGTGTTTTAGATTGGATTTTAAAGTTGTATGTATTTATCTATTTTCTGATGAAACATTGGAGTGCACCACAATGAGTGACCTAATTGACTGTCACAATATAAAAAATTTCACTGCTTTATAATGGTTTATTTTCTCAATGCTATGGCCAAAATAATAATACATGTCATTATAAAGTTTTTATAAATGTGTAAAATGTTATTTAATAAACCATTATGCCTTGCTTGTCTATTATTTCATCAATATGGGAGTCCATAACAGCTTTACAAAGAGAAATAACTGAACCAGCTAGGAAAACTAATGAATTGAATTGAAATCTCTAATTAAAATGAAGACATGTAAGGATATTTGTAAAACATAATTTTTTTTTCAAAGTTACTTTTGTACTTTGTATTAAAAGATACAAAATTAAAGTATTTTCAGATTAGTTTCAGCCATGGGTTTACCATGAATAAGACAAGTTAATTGTATTTGGTTAAATTTTGTTTTTCTTTAATCATTCATCTACAGTTTTGTTAGATGGAAAAGACACTACTGTAAAATGTTTGTAACTGATAAAATTTTGTAAAAATGTAACATTACAGTATCTTTGATTGTTTTAATTGTAGTTAACTGCAAATAGTTGTACTTTTATGGGAAGAATGCAACAAAACTTGAAGCTGTAACAAGGTAAATGATTGAATACTCAAGGCCATGCAGTGGTGGTCACACAATAAGCTGTATCCCTTTACAATTGTAGTTCTTGGAGGAGGAAGTATGACAAACAAGTTAGACATTCAACAATCAAATTACAGTGCAGAAGGAAACAAAAACAAACAAACAACAACATATGCAATCCTTGTGATGTTTAAAAATATGTACACACACACACACAAACATATACAGTCAAACCAGCACTATTTACACTATTATTTTCTTGGGGGGGTCATTTACAAAAATATGAACAATAATTGTTTGCATACAATCTTTTCTCTGCAATACCTATAGAGGTATTACATCTTCTGTGATGAAGAATGATGAATCAATTACACACACATGCTATATTTAAAAAAAGAAAAAGGTGTGCACACAGTGCTAACAATGTTCCAGAAAAAAAAAAAAATCAAAGCTAAATCCTAGTGAAGTCTATTCAGTTCCAACTGAAAATTATAAAGGCAGATTGAACTTGATGCTCTAAGAAACTAGGACATTTTTTGTGGGAATCATTTAATCTTTATTAATATTGCTCTCTCTCTTTATCACAAAAGTCATCTGTTGTATGTCATAAATAAAGTATTCAGAGTTAAATATGATGTATCTTCCCTCTAATGATTGTCATTTTCTCATTTCTGGATGTCAAACTTCTTTTTGGAGACTTCATCATCATCTTTCCTTTGCATTCCTCATGGAACACAGAGCCTCAGTAAAAAACACGCCAATTTCCACTGTCTCTTGCTAGTTGTTTTTAATGACTTCCCAGCACTTTCCTGTCCTCTCGGCTTCATCCAGTACACAGCCTCGCATTCTTTTAAGTCTTACTCTACATTGGTGTGCCATATGGGGTTCCATTCTAAGGCCTGTCTAGCTCTGTTGTTGGTATCTTTTCTAGGAGTGATCAATCCATCTCCACTTCCTCTATATAATCTGGACCTCTTTTTTGAGACTTAAAAGAAAAGCTCATTTTTGTGTGTATACAAAGGTGATCATTGTCAGCTAAGTGATAAACTGTATATACTGCTGCCAATATATTTAGTTCCAGAGTTTAGAGCTGAGTAGACCCAGTATCATTCTACAATTTAGTGCTGGGTAGACTCAGAATCATTCTGTAATTTAGTGCTGAAATTCCTAAACATTGGAAACAGAAACAAATACCTTTAATGCAACTGATGCCAAACACAGGCTGAGGTAGACGGACTACCAAATTCCCAAAAAGATACTAAAATTTTAAAAACATTTTTTAAAACTCTAGGTAACAAAACTGAATACCAAATCCAAACATGTTTTGAACTATACATTAAACATACTGATTGATGAAAAAAAAAAAAAAAAAAAAATGTATAAATATGGTGAGATAAAGTCACTATGCAGAGGGGGGAAACATGATGAAACAAAGTAACCCAACAAAAAGAAGATAGAAAACAAGCTAGCCTAAATCTCAACTGCAAGAAAACCAACAAAACCCAGAGACCTTTCTGCAATCAAAATACAAAAAAAAGGGGGTTATTAGTCTGATCTGTAACCAAATAGGGACATACAACAACACTCAAAGCTTATGACCTGATGTAAAAAAACATCAGGTAAGTGATACCCGCATTACTTATCAGCAAATTTCAGCACTCAAAAAAAAAAAAAAAAAAAAAAAAAAAAAACAGCTTTTCGTTCTCACAGGCAAAAAAGCCACTAGAACTATCAATTCGTTCAGTTTTCTCAACTTTTTTTTCTCTCAAGTACATTGTATACCAAGTACTCCTTTTAAACAATATTCAAAAACAATTCTTTTGTTTTCTTCTTAAAAAAAAATTCCTAGTCCAAACCTCCTGCAGGACAATGGGAAATGCGGACCATCTAGATGACCGAACGACAATACAGAGTGCATACTGCATGACCAGGCAGCCACCAAAAAAATTCAAATGATAAAAAATGAAACACAATTACAGATCATTAACCTAGATCTTCTCACTGTTCTTAAGAAAATGTTGATTTAGCTTGTAGTGAATGTTTGTATCACACATTGTTAGGCCAAAAAAATAAAGATCAAATGAGTTAACTAAAAAATACAAACAAGAACACAATTTTAAGACAATAATAAGATCAGTTGTCCATGTCACATTCTAGTGGGTCAGAAATCAAAGCAAATGTATCTCTCATGAGTCACTGACAATGACAGTAATGTGAAAATACTTCAATGTGCTTATCTAGTGAAAAGATAACTCCCCTCATGCCCCCCCCCCCCCTTTCCCTGACAATAATGTGAAAATACCTAAAGCCTTTTCAATTTGCTAATTAAGTGATAAGACCTGTTTGTGAAAACAATATGATTATATAAAGCCAATATTATCAAAATTCACAGATGACCCAATATAATTGGTTACTGAAATCAACATGACTTATTTCTTAATCTATAATACCCATAGCCAAAGTAAAAAAAATATTGAAACCAGCATAACATGAACTGCATTAAAACTGATACCTAAACTGACAATTTACTAAGCCCATTTAAACCTACACAAAAAAGTCACACACTGCATGCAGGACGACTAAAAAATTAGCCTCACACATCACATTTGTGAAGATTGCGATGAAGTATTTAGAGCATATCCAAATCATAGAGATAAACTGCAAGAAATCTTTACAAAAGTATACAAGAAATTAAATGTCTTTCTTCAATGAACTAGCTGAGTGTAGTTATAAATTAATGACATAGATCAAACAATAACAATAATTTTAGATTGTTTTTACAAACAGTAGCTGTTTGAATGGGTTTTGTCATTTAACATTGAATGTTGCTTGAATTTTGGCTTTTGGCACTAAAGATCAGAATGATTTTGTTCATAACAAGCAAAATTTCTTTTTATCTCTTTACTTTTGTCCAAATTTAATATTCAATTTGTAGCTCTTCAATTGAAATACATTAAGTAAGAATTAATATTGTTCATAACATTTTATCGAGAGGAATACTAGTTTTAAAGTTACAATTGTGATAAATATTAATATGGAAATAAATAAATAAATAATTATAAATGTATAAATATATAAATATTTATGTATAGCTAGGTTGGAAACTTATAATGATCTGTTGGATTAAAAAAAAAAAAAAAATCTGCTAGT
Organism: Biomphalaria pfeifferi; assembly: GCA_030265305.1. Lineage (NCBI taxonomy): Eukaryota > Metazoa > Mollusca > Gastropoda > Planorbidae > Biomphalaria > Biomphalaria pfeifferi. Next base: position 754,073 of record JASAOG010000258.1, read on the forward strand.
GTTAAGTCCATACAGATATATCCTTCCAAACCTATGAATATTGCACATAGAAAAATGTTACAAATTGAAGCTATAAGAGATTTCAACTTTATAAATGTCACATATCACACTTTCTATCAAGCCCCATACCCCCATGCATTTCAAATGATGTAAACAGGTGGTTAAAACAAAGAAAAGTAAAAGGTATACAATTAGGACATGTAAAAAGATAACGTATATGGCTGCAGAATTTGAAGAAAAAAAAAAAAAATCAAGATTCCATTCCAACTATACATATCGGCTGGTGAAAGAAAAAATATTAATCCAGGGATTCCAGCAGAACTTCAGTTGTTGTTTTTTTTGTCAATTCTGACACAGCTACATCCCCATTCACGTCGGCATTTAAATTTTTGCTTAGAAAAGATCACAGGTCATACATTCACAATGAATACTATCCTCCGGAAAAAAAAGATAAATCCACAATTCTCATCGACATGAATTCCTTTAAAATTTGCATTTACAGTTGAACAATGTTGAAAAAAACAACAACAAAAAACAAGCATAGTAAGTTCTCTTTGTTCTGTAGTGCACTGATGACCTCTGGTTTGTGTGCATCAATTCAAGTGTCAAGTAAGGTGCAAAATAAACAATTCACATAAATGGAATAATATGATTTAATAATAAAAAAAAAAATGCAAATGTTCAGATTTCAGTCAGCCAGTGCCCCTACGCAAACAAGCCGACGCTAAATGTCTATACTTCCTTGCCTCACAGGATACTTTGAGCCTCTCGGGGAAGTGTGACTGTGATCATGATCTCGGTTATGTGAGCGGTGGTGGTCACCATGCCGGTCGCTGTCGTAGTCGTCATCGTGGTGACTGCTGCTGCCCTGCCTGTCGTGGTGGTGGTGGTGGCTGCTGTGTTCTCGGTGGTGGTGCTGGCGCTCACCATCAGGGGAGCTGACTCTGTCAAGACTTCCTGACCGACTGAAACAGTAGAAAAGATAATTAATGTTGAAGTGAGGTGCAATAAAATTTTCAGGCATTTAAATGATTAAATAAGAAAAAAAAACAAAAAACAACTATACATGTACTTTTCACATTTTTTTCCAATTAAAGCACAATGACAAAGCCTAAACATATAAACACAAATATATACAAGATTACTTATTTAAGTTTGGTTTACATCAAATTAAATAAAACTTAACATGTTTCCCAAACTTCAGTTTTACTCTGTGAGAGATACCTACATTTGCAATTTATTTTATTCATCAATGACTCAAAAATGTATTTGTTTTAGTATTGATTTGAGTGATTTAAATTAAAGGAAATCAGACATGATTAGCAATTAACTCTAAATGAAAACCACTGACCTGTGTGACATGTGACTAGCAGGGGCTGTGTTGTGTCTGGCCAAAGGCATGGAGGAGCCAGGCAGACTTCTATGGGGACCATGGGGCGAGGGTGGACTCATGTTGGGAGGATGAGTGGCCCTCCAATAAGCCTCTAAAAACTCAGCTAAATGCTCACATGCATCGTCTAACTGGTTCTCATCCAGAATGACATCAAACATTTCCTAGTGGAACAAACAGAACAAACAATTAAGCTCATCCCTTCAAAGGAAGAAACAAATGCATTAAGACATCTCTGCCCAACAATTATCAGTGCTCTTTCCGAATTATTAACATGCACCAAACCCATACACCCTAGGATGTATTTAGCTTAATCACCAAGCAATAAGTTAGCTTTTTTTATTGCTAAATATTATTTACAGTAAATTTTAGTCTTTCTTAGTATGGCACCAAAAGTATGTTTTGGCATTTTACATAACAGGTACTGGCACCAACAATTTTTCATTAACTCTTCCCTGCACAAGTGCAAGCCTAAAAGGGCCAAGAAGTAATTAAGGAGTCTAGTGAACAGAGAACTGGATTTTGGACCTGCAGTGACACTGAGAAGTTATGACATTGGAACATATATACATATAATGTTTAAATTCATGATGATCAGATCAATTCACATTCTGCTTATGTTTTTATCATTACAACAAATGTCCATTATCACTAAGGAACAATCATTCGTGTTTATTTATAATGCTAAATTTTCTATACAGCGAACTACAGTGGACTTGAGCCATTACAGTCGATGTAAGACGTGTGTGGCTCTGATTCGGTAGACTTGAGTATGACTTGGTTCAGCTTTGGGAGACCTGGAGCGACACTGGGAAGTGTGTCGTTGGTCTGTTCTGTGGAATACGGCTACAAGTTGAGAAGAGATGAATTGCAACGAAGTGAAGAGATGAATTGCAACGAAGTATAGCTAACTGTAAACTGACAGATATTGTACAGTCTTCTACGCTACATGTTACAGTAACAAATTGTTAGAGTTAATAGTCAATAAAGATATATGAAGCTGAAAGTTTAGTCGTCAAGTTCTTTACAGTGTTTTTATTTGTGTACCTACTAGTACATTTAGCCAGAAGATTCAGAAATACGTAACAATTGAATTACATTTCAAAGTTCGTTCATCTTTGAATTTAATTAGTTTTAAGAATTTTATAATAATATTCAACACAAAGAGTTATGTCAATTTACTAAGAGTTGGAAGTAATGGATATAGACATTGACCTCCGATCATGGTTACATTTGAACTTTTGGGTCAGCAATGTCCAGTTTAACTAGTATGTTCATTGAACAAATAAACAAATCATCTAATATATCTTTTTCATTTGTTAGAGGACAATGTGAAATTGTGTCAAGTGAATGAACAGCAATTAATAGTTTAATTAATATGAGGCTGTAGCAAATTACATCTTATCTTCACTGATGATAGGTTTCTAGTGCTGTATTTCTATATATACATATGTTTTGTATCATTTAATATTGTACATTTTTTTTTCACACACTCAGAAAGGACAAGGGTTCTGCCCCCAAGCCAATTTCTAGTCATAGAGAAAAAACCATGGTTGTGTCTGTGCAGTTTTGTTGGATCATAAAGTTTTACTTTTAACCTGTGGTTCATAATTTTTATTAGGAGTCACAATACTGTATTTATAAAGTGGCTAGTAACAATATTGCACTGTAAAATGGTTCCCACATTGAGATACCAAAGTCATTTAAAACTTATGTGCAAGGGCTTTAAAATGTAGCTCTACAAAAACTTACAGGGGCACACTGAGCCAACTTATCAGCAGCTACTAACTGTACATTCATGTTACGAGATTGAGATTTCCCCCGTGACTTGATCAACCTTTGTAATACCTGAAAGATAGAGGATCAAAAATATGACTCTTCAACCTGTTTACGTGAATCAGATCATATATATGTTTTACAAATCAGATCCTAGATATGTTTTAGTAATCAGATCCTAGATATGTTTTACTAATCAGATCCTAGATATGTTTTACTAATCAGATCCTAGATATGTTTTACTAATCAGATCCTAGATATGTTTTACTAATCAGATCCTAGATATGTTTTACTAATCAGATCCTAGATATGTTTTACTAATCGGGTCAAAGATATATTTTACTAATCATATCATATATATGTTTTACTATCAGATCATGTATATGTTTTACTAATCAGATCCTAGATATGTCTTACTAATCAGGTCATAGATATGTTTTACTAATTAGATCATAGATATGTTTTAAAAGACCTAACAGCTTTTTGAAATTGCTCAAAGCATACAGTATATTCAGACATCTTTTAAGGGCTTAAAGATACCCTTTTGTTTTAAAACATAATATGAATAATGTGTTGATTATTATAGATGTATAAAACCAAAGTATTTTTGACTGACTTTTGGTGAAGATATTTTCACATAAGCAACTATTGGTGCTAGTGAGGTTTTGGCCAACTGTGATGGGTGATTGATAGTGTCACAGTCTAACACAACCAGTTGCAACGCTCTTGCTAGCTCAAAGATTCTTTCAATCTCAGCTTGGACCTCAGCTGAAAATAAGTAGGTACATATGTCATGCACTTCACAATTTTCAAACATTACTTAAGTTTTACTTTTAAAGTAAACAGTAGCAACTATTTGTTGAGGGTAACAGTATTTAGCCATACAAAACTTTATAGAGCAAATATTTTTCGTAATTAAATTGGGAAAGCACATTTTTGCTAAACTAAAAACATTTTTTTTTACTTTGAATGGAAATACTTATGAAGAGACTTGCCCTGGCCAGCCAATAGATATTTAAAAAGTATAGTCTCCATGACAGTATAGACTCGTGGTTCACAGGCCAGCACAAAGCTTTAGCTGATATAAACTCTTTACAAGTAAAAAATGAGAGTACAGATCACTGGCCGGTACAAACTGACAGTATACACCACTGCTCAGTACAAAATGACAGTAAATACCACAAGCCAGTACAAACTGACAGTACACACCACTTGCCAGTACAAAGTCAATATGAGCACTTAGCCTGGATGAATCGAAGATCTTTGGCACATTTCTATATAATTACTACGCAAACAATTCTTACCTAAACCTGAAGCCCTGGGGTTGGTTCTTTCCATAATGGCTCGTTTACTTGGATTATTCAACAATGACCTCTTGGCCAATGAGATGTCAGCAGTTACTCTTGTTATTATAATTCTGCAATGTACAGATTTAAGGATTGTTGTACTTAATAATAACAATACCATGTTACATTCAAAGCTTTATTTCACTGAATGACAAACAACTACACACATAGAGTTCACAATACGGACTACGAAATACGGTCAGTACACAGGTTAACAAATGTAAACAAACATTAAGGGGGCGACAATCCAAATAAGCAAATTCACGACATTCACCCCACGTTTAAATTTTATACATATAACACAACATCAAGTAGTCAAAGCAAATACGAAGATTAATATAAAACATAAGCATCTAAACACATCTGCAATACTGGTTAATAGCAAACTGTTTATCAAACACATTAGTCTATTATACCCGGTAGTTGGGTCTTGATTTTCTTTCTCTTAGGTTGTATCGGCAGTTTGGATTGGCAATATTAGTACTATCAGTATCAGTACTAACAACATTACTTGGTGACTCAATGGTCGGGGCTTCAACCGGGTCCACTTCCCCGGATAGGGGTGGTTTGGTTGTTTGGTTAACAGGAGGGTTCAGAGTAGAGTTCTCTGCATTGTTTTCTGTTTCGCATTGAAGTGAGGGTATCGCATTCCTGAACAAACCGTCTCTCAGCACAGGGGGTCTCACATTCTCTGTGAAACAGTCTTTTTCTTTGGGCGCCAACAATCTTAAAGAAACTGTTTCTTCTCGGCCTGCAGATGTTTTGATAAGAGCGTATTGAGGGTTGCTGTTCACAAGCTCTACCTCCTCTGTTAAAGGGTCATACTTAGAGGATCTATTATTTCTTTTTAACAACATGGGACCAGGAGATGTTAACCACGTTGGTAGGGATGTTCCAGAAGTACTTCTGCGATAGTATCCAAAGAGTCTCTCATGTGGAGTTTTATTCGTCGCCGCACACAGAAGTGACCGAATTGAGTTAACGAGTCTTGCAATACTAGTTCCCACTGAGACGTACTGAAGTCCTGGGTGTGTAAAGCTAAGGTTATAGCTTTCCAAAGGGTACTGTTCAGTTTCTATATTTGACCATTCCCTCTAGGATTGTAAGCCGTGGTCCTGCTCGTAGCAACTCCTCTTTCGTTAAGGTACTTCTGTACTTCAGCAGACATAAAGGAAGTACCTTTGTCGGTATGGACATAGGAAGGTAGCCCAAATAAGGCGAACAACTCATTTAGGCATTTAACAACAGTAGCAGATGACATATCTGGGCATGCAAAGGCAAAAGGAAACCTAGAGAATTTGTCGATCATGGTAAGCAGATATTTATTGCGTGAGTTGGAAGGGAGAGGTCCCTTAAAGTCTATGCTTATTCTTTCGAATGGCTGAGTGGCCTTGATTAATTGTCCTATTGGCGGCCTGAAGAATCGAGGTTTAAGTTCAGCACATGACTGGCACTGGTCGATCACTGTTCTGACGTCATCGGTGGAAAAAGGTAGATTTTTTTTTTGATCTCACAAAATGTAGCATTCTTGTTACACCAGGGTGACACAAACTATTGTGGAGTAATTTTAGGTCGTTACGTGACATTGCGGATAAGTAGCGATTTCTGCTGAAAGTGTCAGCAGCAGTGTTCTGTGTACCTGGTCTGTAAACGACATCGTAGTGAAAGCAGGATAACTCTAGCCTCCACCTTTGGATCTTCTCATTCTTGATCTTGCCTTTATTTTGTCTACAATACATAAAGGACACGGATCGCTGGTCTGTGACAAGGGTAAAGGGTCTTCCAATAAGAAAGTGTTTCCACTTTCTCAAAGATTCTACTATTGCATACACTTCTTTTTCCACTGATGAGTGCCTTCTTTCGCTTTGCGATAGTGTCTGGGAAAAGAAAGCCACAGGTCGGCCATCTTGATTAAGTGTAGCTGCTATAGCTATGTCAGACGCATCTGTCTCCACTGTTAGCGGGCGAGTGTAATCAATGGTGTACACGGCGGATTCCTTGAGCTCGTCCTTTAAGTTCTGGAAGGCTTGTTTGACTTCCTCAGGGACAGGAAATCGTTTATTTCTAGCTAAGATGCTGATTTTGTCTGAGAAGTTAGGAATCCATAGAGAATAATAAGCCAGCAGGCCCCTATTCGTTTCTGTTCTCGCAGGTTCGATGGAGCATTTAATACCCGCAAGGCTGTGAATCTTTCAGGGTCAGGCTTGAGCTGACCTTTAGATATTTCGTATCCCAGCAGTCTGACACTATGTGTTCCAATCTCACTTTTAGCTTCGTTGAAGGTAATACCATACTTCTGAGCTACTTTGAAGAATCTCTGCAGGTTTCTATCATGATATTCGGTATCATGTCCACAGATGGTCACATTGTCCACATAAGCGAATGTATTTTCTAGTTGCTCATCTTCAATTATTTTATCTATAGTTCGCTGGAAACAAGCCACTCCATTTCTTACTCCAAATGGAATTCTTCGAAACTGGTAAAGTCTACCCCCAGCCTCGAAAGCTGTATATGGCCTTTCTTCCTCTTTAATCGGGATCTGATGATAAGCATTTTTGAGGTCCAGAGTGCTGAAGACAGAAAACTGTGATATCTTCTCTGCTAATTCATCCATTCTTGGCATGGAATAGGCGTCAAGCAGCGTAAATCTGTTGATCGTCTGACTATAGTCAATAACCATACGTCTTTTGTGCCTCTCATTGGATGTTATTAGAACTTGTGCCCGCCAGGGGGACTTTGAGGGTTCTATTACTTCTTCTTTGAGTAGTCTCTGAATCTCAGCATTAATAAGCTTAGAGTCCTGTAGTGATTGTCTGCGTGACTTAGTTGCCACTGGGGTGCAGTTTGGAGATAAGTTACCAAAAAGACTAGGCGCCTCTACTTTAGCTGGTCTAAGGGTACTTACGCACAGAGGTGGTCTCTTTCCACTAAAAGGAATCTGTAGATTCTCGTGTAGGCTTATGAAATCCAAGCCTAGAATAACATCTAACACAATCCATCTAAAAGTGACAGTTTAATATTTTCATATGTTTCATCTTTGAGTTGAATGGTAACTCGAGACAGGTGAGTAGAAGCCATAAATATTCTGTCCACTAAGGTTTTTATCGGCCATTTGTGACTTCTGGCAACTTGAGCTGACACGTAACTCTCACAGCTTCCAGTGTCTATTAAGGCTTTAAGTGGCACACCATTGAGAAGAATCAAGGAGGTTGATTTTCCTAGTCCTAAAGAGTGCAACGTAGCGAGGGCAAATGCAGTAGATTTTCTTGATTTGCAAGATCTCTGAAAATGTCACACTGATTACATGTTGCTTCACGTGCAGGGCACTCATTACGAGGATATCTTCCTTTGCCACAGAAGTAACACTTAATAGATATAGCGCTTACCTCTTGTTTTATTTGAGTCGAATTAATCGAGGCTCGTAGATCAGGCAACTGGGGAGCGACAGGATCAGCAGGGTGTTCTCTTGCAGCATTTGCAGTAGCCCCACTAGTGGTTTCTGACTGTGACTCGTACAACAACGAATGTTGATAGGCGTGTTCAAGTACTCTGGCTTCCTCAAATGCATCCTTTAACTTTAAATCTGTTTTCTCTAGGAGGCGTTTTCTAATGCTGTTGGAGGCAATCCCTGTGATGAATGCATCACGTATGGACTCGTCACGATATTGCTCAGGTGTCACGGCTTTGAAATTGCAATCCTTGGATAGACTGCGGAGTTTTAGAAGAAAGGCGTCAATACTTTGATCCTGTTCTTGTTTGACGTGGCTAACTTGTGCCTTGCGAAGACCTCGTTATTGGGCTGCACATAGATGTTGTTTAGTGACTGGATCGCTTCCTCATATGTTTCCTTGTCACTAATCATCTGGTACACCGATGGCGAAATGTAGTTAATTAGTAGTTTCTTGTTATCTACATTTTCTATAGTAACTGCAGACAGAAAGTTTAAAAATGTTTCGTGCCAGTGCAGCCACTTTTTTTGTGCTTGAGGTGCGGTAGGTTCCACATCGAACCTTTCAGGCCGAAGTAGTCTATCCATGTTTAGTCAGATTCAGTGAAATAAATTGTTGTACATAATAATAACAATACCATGTTACATTCAAAGCTTTATTTCACTGAATGACAAACAACTACACACATAGTAGAGTTCACAACACAGACTACGAAATACGGTCAGTACACAGGTTAACAAATGTAAACAAACATTAAGGGGGCGACAATCCAAATAAGCAAATTAACGACAAGGATTAAACTAATTTTATAAATTATAACATTAATCGTCGTACATGGTTTGAAAATAAGTAACACTCACTAAGATACAAATAGCCCAACAGTCTAACACAAATTGAAATAATACAAAAAAGTTTATTCAAGGATGAAAAAAAAATAATACTAGGATGATGTATTACCACCCTGAAAACACATGCACTGCTAGGCATACACATAACTCTGAGGGCACTGAAATCCCTACATTTGTGGCAGAGATAGGGATGGATGGAACAATTGTATAGGTTTGTAACAGAAGGTTTCAGTGAATGCTGGTAGTCTTTGCAATAAAAAATGGATAACTAGTTAAGGTATATACTGTACACACTTTGAATATTTTTTTTTAAGATGAAGATAACTGTGAAAATAATCTTCAAAAATCAATACATTTATATAAAAAACCCTGTTACTTCAAGACTAGGCAAGTAGTCACTAAATATTTGAGTGAAAAATATTCTCTTCCCTGTCTATATTTACTTTAAAAGTGCTTTGTGCGTCAAATACAACAGAAAGCAGTAAGTAGGGAAGATGGGTCAACCTCTCACCTAATGGTGTAAATACTGACTCTGTTCTTTATGAGATGAGCTCCAGTGGAAATGTTTGCATATTATGAATTGACCAAGGGCTTGGTGAAGAAACAAAGGAAAAGAAAGCATCACGAAATGGAGGAAATGAATGATGCTATAAAGCCCAAGTAGCAAGATACATGTAGAACTCAGTCTACCAGATAAAAAGACAGGCGACTAAAAAGAATATACAATCACTATGTCTTACAGTTTAAAAAGTTTTTAAGAGCAAGCTTTTGGAATGATCTATTTTTCAAGTTATGGATGTGCCCTTTTCCCAGAACATTAGACCAACTACATTAGCCTGTGTCCTACACAGCCATCTCTGGTCTTTTCTCTCCTTACACCAAGAAGATCTTTACTCACCGTCCTTCAAATCTGTGTTTCAGGAAGTCAAAAAGTGCCTTCTGCATCATGTCTGTCACCTCATAGCCCTTGAGAGACGGCCCAATGAGAACTACGGGGCGCATGGAAGGCACAACTTCATAAGGTGGGGCACTTTCAGACTGGTGAAGAGAAAAAAAGGTAAAACAAAAGGTTACATGACAACTCCTAGAGCTGATTTCAATAAATCATTTATTTAGAGTCAAAATGCTCGTTTTTTTTTCCAATAAATTTAAAAGACAGTTTGCCAATTAAAATTAGTTCCAGCTGCTCACTATAGTAAAAATTCTCCATTCAGATTTTGTGACCTATAGGGTAGATGATGTAAAGGTTATGTGTTTCTGTGGCCTATGGTTAATGAGGGTGTCGTGGCCAGCACAATGCACAACCCTTTGCTTTCCCCAATGTAGTACCTATTAGAGTTGGGTGGAATTAGAGGCGTCCAAAGATCCCAAAATTAAAAATCCCAGTCTTCACCAGGATTTGAACCAGAGAATCCCAGTTCGGAAGCCAAGATCACCAAGAAACCTTTAGGTCACAATGTTGAGACCTGCTGAATCCCCAACTTAGAAATAAGTTTAAGAACACCTGCTCGCAAATTAAGACCACTCATTTCAAATGTGTGTCACACATGAGTCACATGCTGAGAGCAGACCTATCTATAGGCTTATTGTATAAGTTCAAAAATTACACCACTATTGCAGATAATTTGGAAAATGTAAACACTACCAGGAACAGAAACATTTTTCCTTTTCAGGTAAAATACATTGAAAATGTCATCAGAAGAATGTATAAGCAATCATCTAGCAACTCCTACTATCAATAAAGTTTAGTTTAGTGACCACAAGGCAAATACCTTTTTGAAGAAAGGTTTTCTCTTCTCTTTAGCTGGAGGTGTTATACTGGCTTTACTGGACTTGGAGTTTCCTAAGCTATCACTGTCTTCTCCTACATTGCTATCCACTCCATTCTGGGTCTCTTCAATACCTGGCGGGACATAAGACAATTTTAATTTGATGCTCAAAACTCATTTATCATCATATTTAAAATGAACACATTTTTTAAGAAAATAATAGTAGCAGGTGAAGAAGGGGATTTAACTTAATTTGATCTAGAATAGCCCAATAAAAATATTAAAAGTAAAATGGCTGAATAAAGCTCCGAGATGGACTAGAAGAAAAAAAAAAGATCTGAAAAATAATGAGCAAACTTTCCAGTAGACATTACAGTTCGTAATTAAATGAAATGAGTCTCACTTGTTGTGACTTGTTCGTGAGATCCTTATACAGTTAAAGGGAAATAGTAACAAAATGTAATGCGACTCAAAAAAAATAATTATATGTATTCCGACATTTTAAAAAAATAATCTCCCCGCCCCAATAGACAGGAAAACACTTTCCCCTCCATCTTATTCTGGGATTCTGAAAAGTCTAAAACAATAAGCAATTCTACAATACTTTTTTTTCTACTAGCAAAGAGTCTATGAACAAGGAAGATTGTATAGTTAACAATTGTTTTTATTTTCTTATTCACTAAGCCTCAGATGGCAATCTATAAAGGGGAATAACTCAGCTTATACCACCACTTCACTTAAGTACAAATTTTTTCCCTTGTTTGAGATAAGAAACAAAATAATCTATTACCAATAGTTAATTAACTAATTGGTTATTTTTTTAAATTGATTCTTGTGTTGTCAGGTAAAAGAAATAATTGTGCAAAATTTCAGCTTGATCCAAGATTGGGTCACGGAGAAATAACATGTACAAACTGACAGACACAGCGAGTTGATATAAGCTTTGTACAAATTTCACAAAGACGTGATCATTTTGTATAAAACCATTTTTTGGGCTATAGTGTTTACCTGGAGTAGGTGGAGTAGAGCCCCTTGAGTTAGATGGCTTTGAAGAATTCAACAAATTATCTATATTGGAAGATGAGTTGGTTTTACTGGGAAGAAAAATTAAATAAAAGATATGATACAAAACACACCCAAATGAAACTTCTTTTTATATTCTTCAAGAAAACTAATATTAATCAAAATTTAAATGAATTGAAAGTAAGATCTAATTTTTTAAAATTAACCTGTTAGTGACATTGATTGTAGTTAACTTTGCCCAGAACCAACAAAGAAATACTCTCTATCAGTAAACAGTCTCTCATGTACTCAGAGATAAAAAAAAAAAAAAGTACCAGGAACTTGTAACATCCAGACATACCTTGTGTATAGTTTCCCCTGTCTCCCCCCACCTCCTGACAGGGTCTTCAGATTCTCTAGCTTAGCAGGACTAGGAATAAATCTGACATCACATCCTTCTTTTACCAGACGACCTATCCACCAGTCGTTATTGAATTTCTGTTTAGGAAGAAAAGAACAGCTTTAGGAATTAGACATGAATTATTTTATTTTTATATAAGGCTTGTCTTCAAGTCTGAAGAGAAAAGAAGAATGAAGTATTGTATGTGTCTACACAAACCAAGTAAGTAGAGTACTCTTTCAGTACTTGACATCTATGGTGCAGATGATGCAAGGACATAGGTTTCTGTGGTCCACGGTTAACGAGAGTGTCATGTGGCCAACACAACGACCAACAGCCTTTACTTTTTCCCAACTAATGATGGGTATCCATTTAAGCTCAGTGGAATCAAGAGGCACTCTAAAAATCCTGAAATTTAAAACTCCAGTCTTCACCAGGATTCAAACCTGGGACTCCTTGGTTTGGAAGCAAAGTGGTTCACCACTTAGCCACCACATCAGGTTTATGTCTTGAAACAGTTTCTCTGCATATGACCTTTACTCCAACTATTTCAGAATTTTAACATAAATCTCTATAAAATAAAGTTATAGGGAAATAACCTAGGCACCGCAAAGTCATAAATATTTCTTTAGAAAAGATTACATTATAGCCCAAACATTCTTGAGGATGGCAGGGTTTGAACTAACGATGACAGTCCAAAGCTCACACCACATGGCCATGCAGACACCCTGATTTACATATGCTATTCATATAATAATAATAAACATTCCATTTTGAAAATTAACAATACAAATAAAGATTTTGTACGTTTCGATCTAGTGGAACATTGGACACATTTTCAAATTATTTTTCTAATAAATAAAAATCTCTTTCCTCATAACATGCCCTATGCCCACCATCAAATAATGTATTTAGAGCTTAGAGTTGAGCTAAAACATACAGTGTGAAGCTAAGTCCTAAAAGACTTAAAGATATTTATATCAGTAACATGGACTATATAAAAATATTGTGCTCTACACTTTAGCACTTCAAAACACACAAGAATGCAATGAAGTTTAATGTTTCAGTAAGCTAATTAAATTATGTTAGTGCATCTTCTTTTTAAATGTAATGGCTATATTTTATGTGATATGTAGCATCTCAATGAGGTATCTAAAAATAATAATAATGGCCACCTGGAATGCATTCTGGACTGTTAATCAATGGTCCCGGGTACGAACCCTGCCTACCGAGACCAATTGTTATAGTAGGCCTCAACACTGACCTGCGACATCTCAAACTGTGGGCAGTTTAGATAGCTCGTTGCCACCTCACAGGTCTGACGCCATACCCTGCCGTCCTATGGGAGGTTTGGGCTAGGATATTATCTTTAATTCTGAATGAACATTCAAAACGTGTAAACAAAACAAAACACGTCAAAATAAAGTATCTCAACATAGCATCTGAATATAGTATTACAACATATTATTTCAATATGGATTCTACACTAGTGGAGCAGCACTTACTTCTTTAATGTGTAAGTAATCCCTAACGCCAAAAGATACAGCACAACCATGGACAGGGGAGTCATCATCAGCTGACCCGTCATAGGACACATTGGTTCTAACAGCAAAGGCTACAGGTTTAGTCTAAAGATCAAAAGATAACAAAGTAATCAGACATCGGATATATTAGACAGTATCAATAGCATTAGTATAAAGTGATCCTATACCAGAAGCAGAATCATGGCGGTAATTAGTTAAAAGTGATTCTCAATGTCAAGGGTAATACACAGACCTCTACAAGGGAAGAGAATCTGCACATTTTATGTAACCTGTCGGAAATCACACAAAACATTCTATTTGGCTGAAGTCTTGAACCATTAAAAGATGCTTGATTCAAATTAATTTCATAGAACGAAAACACTATTATCTAATTAACTTTTAAAATAAGATGGTGAACAGATCATTCAATATTTCTTTTCTAATTTTATCATCAAAATAATGCTAAATGTTGTTGTTTTTTTTTGATTGACTATTATTGGGTCAGAAAATTTAGAATGCTTGTTGAAAGCAGTACCATTATATTATTTAGTTTCCAATACCTTAGCCTTCTCTAATTGAGATAGAGCCTGCTTCTCTGTCTCTCTCCGTAATGCTTCCTTCTCTTCATCTAGTGAGATGTCTGAAGATGGCTGACTATAGTTAGAATCTGCTGAGCCCTAGACAACACAATAATACAGAATGAAAATACAAACATTTCATTTGGTTTTATATTTTTCTTTCTTGAAATCTTGAAGTTATTATCAAAAAGGATAGATGCTGGTATAGCATATCACTTCAAGAAAAAGTAGCTTGTTAATACTTTGAGGTAAAAATATTTTTTTTTATAGAACAATACCTACTACAGATTAGTTATGCTTCTAACATAATAACAACCATAGGAAGGCACAAGTTGCATGTCATTTTACAGCCATTTTACATAATGTCAGGGCAATAACGTTTTGTCCCAAAGTTCAAATACTAGCTTAAAAATATGATAGCCCAAAAACAAATTGTAAGCCATTTTTCTAAGACCACAATCACATCCCATATTACACCACTGCTTAAGGGGCAGAGCAAGAAGAGAAAAGTGGTGGCTGAGTGGTAAAGAGCTTGGCTTCCAATCCTCGTGAAAACTTCATTTAATGGACCTTTTTCAGTCCACCAAGCTCTAATGAGCACCTGGCATTTGTTGGGCGAGGCTTATAATAATCAGATATTCCTTGGGAGAATTTATTGAAGCAGACAAAGTTGTGAGTCATAAGTTGTGTCCCCTACATCCCTCAATGGTTTATAGGATAACTTTATTTTACATTACTTTAATTTATGGTGGAATGTTCTTTTATTATAGGATTAATTCTAAAGCTAATAAGATATTTCTTCCTCCACTTGATAGCTCTTGTTGATGCAAAAAAAAAACCATAACACTAGAGAGATACAAAACTAGTGCAGAACTTCAAAAAATGCATTTTGAAATAAACAACTTAATTACAAATCAGGAAATATTTTCGACTAGGTTATCAAGTTTAGCAGCTTATTTTCATTCATATCGTTTGATCATGATAATCATTTCATGAAAATTAAGAAAATGTAATGTATCAATGCATAAGGCAATGTCATTACCAAGGAGTCGATGTCACTGAGCCCAGAAGTCACATCCTTTTTCAAACGGCCCATCCTGCCTTGTGGCAACGTCTCGTGAATCATGGCATTGCTCTCCATAGTACCCAGAAGTCCATTGGCCTCCCCAGCTTTGAGTCGCATGTCAGTGTCACAAACAGTGCAAGAGTAAGGCTATAACTAACTAAGCGCGGATCCATGAAAGACCTCTGTCCTGTAGTGCCTATCTGTCTTATTGACACCACAGTTATATAAAACTCAAGCACATGTCTATGAATAAATATGTCACAGATGTCTATGCTTTTATTTCACCATTCAGAAAATAATCCAAGAAACATACTGTTAAGAGAAGGATCAAATAATCGAAGACATAAAATGTATGGATCCATAAAAATCTTGTCAATGGTTGATAATCCCATTATATAAAAAGAAAAAAATCTGCACACCTCCGAATATTTCAAAGACATATTTCATTTGAAAATAAAACAGCCACAGTTATCTTTGAAAATGGAAGACCTGAATTTTATATAGCACTACAAGATGTTTTCATAACCTGTGTCATCCATCTATTATTAACCCCAACCTAACCATGGCCTAAATTTAGTTGGTTTATCTGAGACTCTACAGCAACAACCTAACCATGCCATCAATATAGTTTTTTTTTAACTTAGACTCTATAGCAATCTTTCAGTTTACAGGAATGAGACTGTGCTTATCTTGGATCACAATGAAGGAGCTTACATCACAAGTTAACTACTGTTTTTTCTACACAGACCATGATAAGATGAAATAAAAGACTAAATAAAAACAGAATTGAAAACAGACCTAAAATTTATTAAAATTTGCATTTTCATAGCCAATCTTTTGATCAAGTTTGGCGTCAATTTTTTGTATTAAAAAAACAACAAAAATATTAATTTAACAAGCTTAATTATTATCATTATTTTAGTAATGACTTAAAAATAGGCTCTCCACATAAGGTTTTGTTTGATTCCCTTGGTTGTGCACTCCAGATAGTTATCCCAGGTTCAAACCCTTCCTGCTGCCATCAACAGCCATTCTGCAGGAGGTTGGGTCTAGGATAATAATTTGTATTTCAGAAGGAAAATTGTATTGTTTTAATGATGTTCCTTCTGAATAGAAGATTATTACATACTAGCTCAAACCTCCCACAGGGTGATGGGGGATGCTAGCTGGCAAGTCTGGAACTATGGCTCATCGGGACAAGTCCAGAGCACACACCACACGACCAGGCAGCCATCTATCTCCTAATCTTTGAAACATTCCAGTCAATTATCTTTTTTTTACTAAACAACACCGTCCTGGTCCAATAAATAACTTAAGCTTTAAAAAATTCTATTTTATATTTTATTCTCGTCACAGTTATTCCTAGTGTATTGCTTTATAGAAACTGACTTCTTTTTCATCAAGTGACTAGTTAACTAAAAGCATTCAAGTAAAAAAAACAACAAAACAACTTAGATGTCTATTTAGTAAGTTAGCAACAGAAACTGTTTCTCTACAAAACAAACTTTAGTCACAATCTTCTATTAAGATCAAATTACAGGTGCACCTAGACTCAGGTAGTAGCACACTTTGAGAGACAGACAGACAAGAACTGATGTCATGAGAAGACATTCCAGGCACACCTGTATCCACTTAATCCACTTTGGCACCCAGCCCAGTCTCACTCTGACAATGACCTAACGCTTACTACCAAAGTAAATATTGGCCTTGCAGATTAATTAAGTCCTCTAAAGAACAGCAGTTTACAGTCTATCTTTTGATAGGCTTCAAAAGCAATGACTTGAGCAAATTAAGTCACTTCCTACCAAACAGTATAAAGACTACTCTTTTTTCACTTTTTAGTGTGACTTAGTAAGCTTTATCAGCATGCTATATATATTATGATTTTGCTTTTCTTATTATTTTCTCTACTGTTATTAACATGCTATCAAATAAAACAAAATATATAAACACTTGTTCATCTAGTGAAGCTTTCTAATGTATTTATAAATTGTCTCTGTCTAGCAAGACAAGAACATCTGTTTTGAATAAAATGAGGCTTAAGTAACTTGCAACACTATTAGTGCCACAAAAGAATAAGTTGGAGCAGAGTTTGGCTTCTGAACCAAGAGACACCAAAAGAAGGCAGTGATTTTTTTTTGTTCAAATGAAAACATGACAAGAATGTTATTCTACAAGCTTGCTTCATCAAACCATTATTAATGCACAGCCAAGAAAACAGCGGTATGTTGTCATTTAATTAGGCCTAGGACAAAAGGTATACAGCATTGTTTTTTATTTTTAAAGATTGTGTAGAATTTTATTAATTCAAAAAAGTAGTACTATTCTTTAGTTTATCTTGGAGATGGCTAAGAGCATCAACTAGAGAAGACATAAAGGCAACATTGACAAAACTAAGAAAATGACTTGCAGAATTCTAAAAAAAAACTAGTATCTAGTTATCTTTATTACTTTTTCATAGAGGCACCAAGAACAAAAAAAAAATTGTGAAAAGTCTTAAAAAACTCATCAAGATTTGGAACAGAGTTTCTATTTAGAAGGTTGTTAATTAGAAAAAAAAATAATTTTTTAATCACTTCATAATTGTCTTTTACAGCAATGACACATATCTATGTAGTCCTTTAATGTTTTCTTATTGTTGAGTTTTAAAAATGGTACCTCAATTTTCCAACTCCTCTAGTCAAGGATAAAAATGTATTGATTAAGAAAGATGACCTCACTTCTAAACTAAGAATATCTAGTGGCCAGACAACCTTAACCACAAGTCTATGGGATCAAGTTGGTTATTACATTTATTTTTAAAATGATCTACAAGTCTCTGCAACCAAGTGAATAAAACAGGGACTACATATATAGGATCTCTACAAGTCTCTGCAACCAAGTGAATAAAACAGGGACTTCAAATATGATCTCTACAAGTCTCTGCAACCAAGTGAATAAAACAAGGACTTCATATACGATCTCTACAAGTCTCTACAACCAAGTGACTAAAACAGGGACTTCAAATATGATCTCTACAAGTCTCTGCAACCAAGTGAATAAAACAAGGACTTCATATATGATCTCTACAAGTCTCTGCAACCAAGTGAATAAAACAAGGACTTCATATATGATCTCTACAAGTCTCTGCAACCAAGTGAATAAAACAGGGACTACATATAAGAAACTTTGAAGAAGTAGGACTAAGATCTATGTGAAACAAAATGGAGTTACAGAAATCCCCAGAAGTCACATTCAGGCCAATATCTTACACTCAGACTAGTACATCATCCAAAGAGTTCACCACATTCAGATATACAGCAACTACATTTCCTGCAACAGCACACAGGGTCTGTATTGTGTCTGGTATTGCCAATGACATAGGGCTATTACAAACATCAATGCTACAAGCCCCCCCCCCCCCCCCCCCCCCCAGTAAAGGAAAGATCAATACACACATGAATTTGCTCTCTCAGCATCCAGCCTTTGCTGCTCCTCATCACACCCTCCCCCCTGTGCTTGCTAATCATGACTAGTGGCTAAGCTTTTTTTTTATGTGTCTTGTGTCATGGTTAATACCTTGGGGGAGACACAGAGACTCTATACAATCTGTGGCACACAACCCAAGAGTATAGCCAGCTTTGTATGTGCACAGTACATTAACAAGTTAGGGTTAGTAATTACAGATGCTTCCCTTTGCAGTATGATCCTTTACATTATTATAAAATATATCTAGAATATGCCACAGGGCACCAGAATGCTGCAAAAATAATTGCTATCCTGAATCATCAACCTAAAATTCCAAGACCAGACATACAATTCTTTTCCCACTATAATAAAGCCTCAGTTTAAAGCATACTAAGCTTAGTGTAATTAAACACTTAAATAATAGATACAATGCAATAACCAACTATAAATGTCACCTAGCAAGCTTGGAGAGAATAATAGAATTATACCACTTGGTCATTACTTGGAAACTAAAAATAACTGTGTCATCAAGGCTCCTTCCTAGGAAAACTTAACACTAAAATCTAATCAAGAAAATAAGTGTTTCAAGTACAAAAGGAAGCCAGTTATTTTGGTTTGTACTTAAATATATGCCATTAAGTTGAATATTTCACATCACTTGGAGCGGGTTTAATATTTCCAGGCAATTTAAGTTCAATAGCACATTATGTTGCCCCTTATGACAGTGACATGTTACTGATGTTTCTTCCGAATTAAAAGATTATTACATCCCAGCCTAAACCTCCTACTGGACTGTTGGGGATGGCTGCAGATAGGGTTCAAACCCAGGACAGTTTAGATGACATCGCAGGGCACATACCACACATGGACAACTGCATTAACCAAGATGTATGCAGATAAGAACCTTTTTTTTTTCTTTTATTCAAAATATTGAAGTTAAAACCTACAAGTTAATAACACAAACTAGTTTCAGATGGTTATTTAAAACATGATGATGTCACTAATTGTGCATAGAAAGTAGTGAGTCAGTGTGTTAACATAAGCAGATGCCAAGTCTCAAGTTACACAAATACACAAAAGGATATTGTTTTAACCATAAATTTAGTTCAAGGTAAACAAATTATTCGCTATCTATCTTTCAAGGTAAACAAATTATTCGCTATCTATCTATCTATCTATCTATCTATCTCTATCTATCTATCTATCTATCTATCTATCTATCTATCTATATATATATCTATCTATCTATCTATCTATCTTTTTTTTAATGATGGATTCATATATTTATATTGCTAGCAATGTATATTTTGTTTTCTACAGCTATAATGTTTTATTTGGAGTAATGCACAAATCGTAAGACAAATTGCAAAACATTTTTTTTATTATTATAATTATGACATTAGTATGTTACATAATGGTACTAGCATTACAGACTGGCTTTTGATTTGTTACCCAGGCTATATTATTTTTTAATTTGTCCAGAACATCCGCCCCTAACACACTTTCTGGCCTCTGTTACATTGCATTGGAATGACCAGCTCTCTTTCTTCTCTCTGGTACCCCAATTTTGTTTTTCAACCTGCACATTGTGATATTCTCTAAATAGGCTTTTAACTTGAACTGGAATGACCCACTTTACACCCCCCCCACATATGCACACACTTTTGGTCCTTCCCTCCCCCCCTCTCCCTCCACCCTCAAGCAGCAAAGTTGACCCTATCTCTGAATGTTCTGATTAAATGCAATATATTTAATATACTCTATGTTGCTTGCCTACCGGACTCCCCCCCCCCCCCCCCCCCCCCCCACTGCTTTCACACTTTTCAGCCCTTTACTTTTATTAAAAGCATCCTCCAATGACCTCGCACCACACTTTTCAGCTGCTCTTGAATTCCAGACATAGCACCTTTGGTTAGTTTAACCATTCAAAGTTTTTTTTTTATACTTCAATCCTAAGGCAAATAATGTAGGGTATTAAACACCACACAAATTTCTTAAGACCCTCAAAGGGAAAAAACTGCATTTTCCGAAGCACTCAACTGAATGCCTCCCTTTCCATCAGCCCCAACACATTTATTTTGGCATTGTGTTCTCTAAAAGAACGAAATATGTTTATTATCACGTTTCACTGAACCCCTTTTTGAATCCTCACACTACATTTTGTTATAGCCTGTGAATTATATAGGCCTAACATATAAATACTATTTTAATATATAAAACAACACCAGATCCAATCCCCTAAAATACATTTGAGAACCCAACAGGTCTGTGAATAATCCCTCACATTCACTGCAACTATTCTGTGGGTTCTAAATGTTAAATCTCGGTATAGAGGAAATGTGGCTATAGATCTAGAGAAAAGACAAGTGTTAAGTCTTATATACACAAGCACAGGTGCGAAATCATTGTAGTCTTTGCTCTCTATTGAGAAAACAAAAAAGAAATACATCTATCTTTTTGATGTTAAGTGTTCTTTACTTTGACTGTGTCTACAAGGAAGTAGAAATGAAAATACCTACAACATGATGAAAGGCAAATTATTATTTTTTTTCCTTTTTTATGTTATTATTATTATATTTATATTATTTTAATTTTTAAGTAGAATTAGGGAAAAAGATAATGCGCTTTTAAGCAAAAACAAATCTGTCTTATTTCTGAATTATTTGTATTTATGCTTTATATGTATATACCAGCCAGATAGTAACCGCAGCCTGCGGGCCTTAGTTTGGGTATTACTTATCTAGTGGATTGATTCAAGTTATTTTCTTAAGCCACAAATATAAAAGTAGATTGCGCAAATAAGTTTACCCGTTAAGCTGATGCAATCATACCAAATATAAAATACTGTAGAAACAGACACACACATAAATACATACGCCTTTACTTTCTGCTTTACATTATAGATATAGAATGTGGTTGGGACAATCCCCCCATGATGTAAGGAACATTTATAACAAGTTTTATCAAGATTGGTCAAACGGCTTTGATTTTTTTCGGGACGTACATACATACACACCTACATATATTTGCATTTTTGGGAAAGACCAAAAATAAAATACAAATGTTTAATAGAAAGCTTGTGATTTTTCGCAAATTGCAGAGTTCAGGCCATGAATCTATCAAAACTGTTTCTTAGTGAGTACCTTACTTAAGTAGTAAAAGGAACATGGGTACAAAAGTATACGAGAATCTGTTTCGTACTTTTTAAGATCTCTCAACAGATCAGTGAATGAATGAGTGGTATTTTGCATTATATCATAGATTTATATGTTTACAAATATCTTGCTTAATAAGACGTAAAAAACCACCTTTAACAGCAATCAGTAAAATGACAAGATAGAATTCTTAATAATCATTATTACTGGTTGCTTATCCATTCTACTAAGATAATATTTACAAAAGTAAAAGAACTTCAGCTGGCATCATAATTAACTCTCTAGGGAACTTATGCAGACATCTGCTACAAATAGTGGCTGTAAATGTCAACTCCCCATATATACAGGATGAATTGTACACTAATCAAATGTCGCCATTTCTTCCAGCCATTTCCTCCTATGTCCTGATCTGACCAACCCTGATTGCTATTCTGCCAAGTCCCCTGTAGAAAGAGTCTCCCGGCTGTAATACTCTAGTTTACA